>JBBPLQ010000916.1:0-12658 GCA_038089855.1 Royoungia palumana
TCAAAATTTTACCAAACATTCATCTCAATATGTTATACTGTTTGTCATTGTTATTTTGAGCAAGAATAAGGTTTTACAATTATGGTAAACAACAAAAGTTTATAGTAAAAGTGCTGTTTTGCTGATGCAACCGCCGTCCGTAAATGATTCCATGGGATCTAGCCATCACGAAATACCATCAAATTAAAGAAAAAGCACTCACATGCTCTGGTGTTTTCGGTAGGACGCGTCGGATATCCACTGGATAGAAGTGTATGCGTGAGCCCTTTTTTTTTTTTTTTTTTTTTTTTTTTGAATCAATTTATGTCCCATGTGGGGTAGCAGTAACCCTATGAGGACAATACATATCTAGGTACAGTAAAAGGGGGCAACCGTGCCCCCACCGCGTCCCCGGCTGTGTGAATGCACTGACGAGTGAGGCAAAGCCCCCCGTCAGTCCCGCTGTTCCCGCCGGCAGTTTTAGACACCGCAGCCTTCCAGTCAGCGGGCTGTGCCATGGTTCGCTACGTATCGTATGGCAGCTGACGTTATGACAAAGTAACATGTACTCGATCTGCCAGGGCGGTCTAGTACGGATGGGAATAAGGGAGCGGCAAGAATGAGAAAGGTTCTAAGGAGGGTGGAGATTGAGTAGAGGGAGGGCCAATGTATTGAGGGTAGCGATTTGGCATGTAGAGAGCGAGTTAGATGCGCGAGTGACATTGCTGTGAGTGAAGCGGCCTCTATATCCTCGTGGATGTGTAGTCCCAGTCTCCAGCTTTCCTGCTGACTGATGGCGTCATTAGACGAGTCCCGTCCATTGACGAGGTGTTGGGTGTTGGACAGATTTGAGCTGTATAGTTTCTGCGTGTGTTTTCTCATAGCATTGATCGGCCACTTGGTCTAGACTAGCAAATCAGTAGGATGTGTGTCCAGTAAGTCGAACGTCACCGAGGGTTGCATGCAACCGTTTTGTTGAGTGGATATAGTCGAGTAGGTGAGGTAAGGCGCTTTTGTCCGACAGTAAGAACGAGATATTCTGCACATTGCGTCGGAGTCGCTGGGCTAATTTGAAGCGTTCCTGTGTATACTGTGGGCAAAGGAGAAGGTAATGTTGAACTGTTTCTTTTTCTCCTGGGCAATGTGGACAGTCCGGAGATGGGACTTTTGTCAGGCGATGAAGGTGTTGGTTGAGGGCGCAGTGGCCCGTCCGGAGCCATATGAGGGCGCTGATCTGCCTGTGTTGCAGTGGGGCTGCTAGCTTCACAAAGGAACCAGTTAGTATTTTGGAGTCTAAATTTGCTATCTTTGCATATCGAGGGGAATTAGACCATCGTGCAACCCACCGGGCTTGTTCCTTCTTGTGCTGTTGGGTGCGTAGTGCCGATACACTTAATGGGAGAGGCTTGGCTTGTAAGAAGGCCGGGAGCCGGCCGGGTGGGCTGGACTGGTGGGCATTCTCCGCCGCCCGTTTTGCTTCCTGGTCCGCTCTTTCATTGCCCTCTACGTTTTTGTGGCTGGCTACCCATCGTAACTCAATGTCCTTTCTTCTGCATCCATGGACTTTTCTTAACCGTCGAATAGCTCTATGGAAGCGGTCTATTAAGTAGTGACCCGATTTTGTAGAGAACACATCACCCGATTTTACTGCTGCTTGGCTATCTGCATAAATGTGCACTGGGAACTCCACATTTGATTCTGTTGCTAGCAGGTGGGTAGCGAGGATGAGGCCGACTGCTTCTGCCTCGTAGATATTGTGGTCGCTTCCTGGTCCCAGGTGGTAACGAACCACTCGGGGGTTTCTGTTTCCATTATAGAGGACCGCAGAGGCGCCCACCCCTCTCTCGGTGACAGATCCATCTGTGTAGACCCGGCATCTGGTTAAGTCGTTGTTGTGTAGGGAGATAGTGTCCTGTTTCATTTTGGGAATGGTGCATGTTAGGGGGGGGAGGCTGTCAGGGCGCCTGCGACAAGGGAGTATATTCTCCAGAGATTTTGGCATGAGGTGGAAGGTGTGGGTGAGGTGATGAAGGGAGGAGCGGTGGCGTTTGACGTAGTGTCGGGCAGCACTGAGTACTAGTGGGGAGAGTGGGTGTTGTGGAGGGAGAGATGCTATCCTGGTTATTGCTCGATGGCAGAGGATCTGAATTCATTGATCAATGGGGATGAGTTTTGCATGTGCCTCCAGTACATCCATGGCAGTGGAGCGCATCGCCCCAGTTATGGCTAGCATGGCGATCCTTTGGATTTGGGCTAGGCGTTTGGAGGGCCCTACCGAACCTCTTTGGGTGGTTAGGTCATCCCCATGGTATAGTGGCGTGAACCAAACGTCAACTGCGTAGAGCATTTTGGGTAAGGAGACGGAGGTGTAGAGCTGGCGCATTAAGGAAAGTGGGATGCCACCGGAGGCTTTGGATAGTTGGCGTAATTGAAGGGTGTAAGCTGTGGCCTTTCCGACAGCATATGTGACTTGCTCGGTCCAGTGTAATTCTTCGTCTACTATGACTCCTAGAAATTTGTGAGATCGCCTTGGCTTAATATTGTTACCTTAGATCTGTATGGGAGGATGATCTTTGGTGCGGCTCCTGGTGAAGTCAATCAGTGCAAATTTCGATGTTTCAAAGCGGGAGTTGTGATCTCTGGACCAGTCATAACCTCCATTTTGCCTTTCGAGCATATCTAATAGGATTTGGTGGGTTGCGGTGAAGTCTGGGCCAAAGGCCACGAATGCGGTGTCGTCGACGAATGCTAACGTGACTTCATGCTTTTCCTGTGCCACCTCCACCAGGTCGGCGTTGTAGATGATGTAGAGGACCATTGACAATGGGTCTCCCTGTCCGATGCCGTTAGTAATGGGGATCCATGGAGAGATGTACCCATCAAATTGTAGTCGCATGCGCCGATTGCAGAGAACATTGTCAGTGAAGGTGATGAGAGACTGAGGGATGCGCCTTTTCCGCATGTTGTGGAGCAGTCTGTCTGTTACTGCGTTGGGAAATGCTCCCTCTATGTCCAGGAACAAGGCTGAGGCCATGCGTCCTTTTCGCCACTGGTTCTTTATCGTGGCTTCGAGTAGGTGAAGAGAGTCTGTTGTTGAGCGGCCCAGTCGTCCTTCAAAATGGGTCGCCAGAAGTAGTTGGTGATGTTCGAGGAGGAATGAGAGGCTATCGGCGGCTATCGCCGTGAGGAGTTTCCCGAGGGTGTTTAGGAGGGCGATTGGTCAGTAAGCCTTAGGGGCTGAGTAGTCAGGGCGCCCTGGCTTTTGGATGACTACTGTGGTGAATTCCTGCCAGGGGTCATAATACGTATCTAGGAGAAATGCGGCACGGAAGAGTCTGTGAAGATGAGGGATGAGGGTCTCACCACAGCGTTTGAACACCACATTGCGGATACCATCTGGCCCTGGTGCTTTCATGGGGCTGAGCTTGCTGATGCAGCGCTCGATTTGTTCCTCTGTGATTGGGCCGACATCTGGAACGGGTGTGGGGTAGGAGAAGTCAGTGGGGACAGAGGATTGAGTCGGAGGAGGGGGGAAGAAAGTCTTAGCTAGTAGGTCGCTCTTCTCTTCATTGGTATTTGCTACGATCGTGCTTCCATCCGACGTTTGGTGATGCAGGGTTGGGACCCTCGTTGGGCCTCCATCGCTTGGTTCTGCATTTAGGTAGTTGTTGGCAATCCATATTTCGTCGCTGTTGATGTTTTCGAGCCAGTCCTGCCAGTGATCTCATTTAGCCTTTTTGATGGCTTCCGAGTAATGATTGCAGAGGCAACGTAGCTCTTCATGTGAGGGATGATCAGTGAGGGCTCTCATCTTATCCGATTGAGCTGTGAGGCGAGCGACTTCGCATTTCATTTTGCTGAGGTCCTTGTTCCACCATCGTTTAGAGTGTGGGCTGGGTCGTGAGAGCGGAATGTGTTGAGCGATGGCAGTCTGAATGGCGTTGGTCAACCCTTCGGCTGTTGTTTGAAATTCAGCTTCAGTGACGATTGGTGATTGTAAAGGGAATGAAATCAGTAAATCACGTAGCGTTTTGTCAAACTTTTCCCAGTCCACATCATTGAAGTTTCGTATTGCAGGGGCTGTGGGACGAGATATAGGTAGTCGAATAACGGTATGGATGGGCACATGGTCAGTGCAAGGGCCACATAGTTCAGGTGCCGTACAGCATCGCTCTAGTAGTTCCAGTGCCGAGTCAGTACAAAATACATTGTCTGGTTGGGTCCAATTTTTTGTGGCTAGGGCTTGGAGCGTGGGCGTGCCTTTCGGAAGTGTGGGGATGAGACCGTATTCTGCCAAGAGGAGGATGAGTGGCTGAGCGGATTCCAGATAGCGATGTGTGAGCAGGTGGGAGTTGCGGTCTTCTTCCCACAGTGGGTGGTGCCGGTTGAAGTCTCCGACCCATATCATATGATCGTTGATTGTTTTGCAGAGCTTGTTGTATTCCGTGCATAGAAGGTTCTGTAATACTGTCAAGGAATCATCATGATTGCAATCATTGTAAACATTAAAGAGTATGCAACTTCCCAGTGGGTGGAGTATGCGGATGGCTGTGATGTCAAGAGACGGTACATCTATTTGGGACCAGGAGTTGGTGTCCAGACGCGTTGAGATGAGCATAACGGAGCGGTATTTGGCATTACTAGATGCATGTCGAGGTGTAGGGTAGAGGACGTGAAACTTTCTATTAGAGAGGGTGTTGCCTAGAGGGTTGATGTGTGGTTCTTGGATAGCGATAATATCCCAGTCTTTGTCGGAGGCGGTGTTGATTAGTTCAAGTTGGGCGATGCAGGAGGTGTTGAGATTTTGCTGCCAAATTCTCAGCGTGGTGATGTTGTTGGTTGTGTTACTCATAGGAGGGGTGTGTGGAATTCTGGGTCATCAATACGCGACATGGGGGTCTCTGGGCAGTGAGGAGGAGGGTTATTTTGAGAGGAGTGGGATTGTGATGCCGTTGCTCCGTGGCCTCGTCCTCTAGTGCCTCGCTGTCCGCGTCCTTTGGCGGCAGTGTGGAGGTCGAGCGTTGTTTGACGGAACGTTTTGGAGCGTGTAGCCATTGGTAGGGTGTGAGGTTGTGATTGTGTGGTGGCTGGGGGGGTAGGTTTCGGTGGGAGCGAAACATGGGTCCAGTCCTCCGTTGTGGGGAAGAAGGGCATTGCATTTTCGGGGAATCTGGAGTCAAGCTCTGCACATTTTATGATATAGGTCGGGCACGTGGGTTCCCCGCTTCCATGTCCTCCTTCGTTGCAGTTGGCACAGTGTCGGCCAGTTCCGTCACAAGTGTCAGTTGTGTGGTTTCCGGCACAGTGGGCGCACACGTCTCCTTCGTGTTTGCAGTTGCGGGCCATGTGTCCCCAGCACTGACATTTCAGGCAGCGGAGCAGTTCCTTTTTATCCTTCTTGGGATGAAACTTCTCCTTGCAAACGTATAGTCCATCTCTAATTAGTGCATTTGCCGCTGCTGGATCAGATAGGTGAAGCATGGCATGGGCGACTCGCTGTCCCTCCTTTCGTCTGTTTTCCTACTTAATCCACTTTGCACATTCTACAACGCCCTCGTCAAGCTTGTTCTCCATCTTGAGCGCTCTGAGCCAGTCGGTTTCATGTAGCGGGCTGGAAATGGGTAGGAAGGGGACGACAAGTTGGTAGCTTTGTTTCTTGATCGTTGCTGGGGCGTAGAGTTTATCTAGGAACGCGTTGCAAACTCCAGTGCTCTGAAGCCAGTGGGCTGCTGTTGAGTCGTTGGTTTCCAGAATGAGGCCCCTGTTCCTCAGCCTCGTGACAGCTTTGATATCAATTTGGGGACCCTCAGGACATTCAAGGGCAGTGGTGTCGATCGCATCCTTGAGTTTGGAGGCTATGGAAGTGGTGGGCTCGTCGGCTTCATATAGGGTGTGACCGAGTAGGGGATCGAGGAGGACTTGTCTGTCTCTGATGTGCGCCTGAGCTACCGCCGCAGAGGTTTGAGTTGACATAGATCTGTTGGTGAGAGTCGACTTGACCGCTTGGCTGTATGTCATGGCGGCTGTGCGGTCGCCGGCAGGGGAGGTGGCATTGGTAGCAGCGTTGTTGATGGTCTCAGAGGCATGAAGGATGGTGGCGATATGTGGAGAGATGGCAGCAACGACGTGCGTTGAGATTTCATTTGCGACTGTATCCTTGATGTGATTGACTACTGCCATGGCAGTGTGGGATGTGGCTTCTGCTTCCAGCAGGAAAGCGACTGCTCGAATGGCCTCGATTGCAGTTTTCAGCATGGCTTTTATCTGCATGATGTGAAATAAAGTGGCGGATAGATGCTCTAGAGTAAAGGGTTCTCCCACCACGCTGAGTAAGGTCTTTGACAGGTATGCGGCTCCTCCTGTCGCATCTTTTACGCTGTATTGACTGGATAGTTTTACGTCTTGTAGGGACGGTTGGGTCGAGCTGCGTGTGCTTCTGGTGGGTGCCGCTGCAGCCGTGGGAGTTGGTGTTCGAGATGTTGAGTCGCCTCCCATTCGGGGTGCATGACTATCAACCATATTGCGGGTTGTAGTCGTCGGTCTTGGGGAGGCGTCTGGGTATATCGGGGGTGTTGATTGGTGCTCTGGGTTGAGGTTTACTGGCTGGTATAACACTTCTTCGTCTTCAAATTTTCGGGGTCCTAGTAGGGGTGCCACGTGGTAAGAGGACAAGAAGCTTATGTGTGAGCCCTATTGCGTAGTATGTACACGAAGTGTGGTGCTTCGGGGTGACTATGAAACATGGGGTGCGAATGCCCCCAGGGCTTTCCGACTCGAGGCACCGCCTAAACCTTGAGCGAGCCGCGTACCCAGTCACCAGCAGCCTATGACGCATGCAGCGATGCTTATCTCAGGGAGAAGGAGAAGGCGTAGGGGAACTAATGACGAGCGTACATGGATACACGTGCATTCCAATCATGTGATGCATGCGATGCACAGGCCCGGGCGAGCGACGATTCTATTCAATATGTGATGGAGGCGTGTGGCGTAGCCAGTCAACGCAGGTTGTGAGGCATATGGCAAATCCAATCAACGCAGCATGGAGGCATGTGACAGAGCCAGTTAACATTATGGGTTTCGTTGCCATTGGCTGAAGCGACTACCTTAGGAGAGCGAATGATCAGTTGTCGTCAATGGGGCAAGTGAGCGTTTGCTGCGCCGCTTTGGGGTTGGCTACCATGAAAAACCAGAGCTCGCAGAATTGCCCCGCCTTGGGCTTTCGGGTGACCACAAGGGACCGGAGAGCCGGGGGCGTGTCTGGGACAGGTCGACCAGGCATAGTGGTGTGTTTCCGCTTGCTCTTCTTGCGCTCCTCCTTGGCGGCTCACGCTGCTTCCTCTTCGCAGTTTCTGCGGCTTTGTTTTGCTGTGGTTCTCGCGATTTCTGCGGCTGCGGCGGCATCGTCACGCAGCCACCATAAAATTCTCGCGCTTGATTTCGTACGCTCCACTGACAGCGAAGGAGTTCGGCTGCCGGTTCATCCTGGAACTCTGGGGGCAGGAAGTCCGGCATGACAGCGTTTTTGGGGCCTTCCATGATGCCAAAAGATGAAATGGGATCTAGGGAAGGCGCTACACGTCAGGCTGGAGCGTGCACCGACGTGGGCACGAAAGAAAAGAAGAGACGAGTGCAAGAAAGAGTCTTCATGCTCGAGGGATGAAAGCTGCAAGGCGGCGAGAAGAGAAAGCACTACGCCATCTCGCCCAAATTCTAGGAAGTCTTGTGCCTCGACTGCCTAGAACGCATGTCGTAATGAGTGCCAGTGGGGCTGCCCGTTGTTACATTCGACTGATACGACAACAGCCACGGCCACAAGGATGGATATTCTGCCTCGAAAATGAAAAGCAATCAATTAATAAATTCACAAATACGGCGTTCAAGGATTCTCCAAAAGAGCCGATACAATGATGCACACATTCAGTGCCTTGCCACCAGCCTACCCGACACCCTCGGATGTTCTGATCGGACTCGAATATCCCTATCACCGGCGGGTTTTGGGTTCATGTAAAGGCTGCTAGCGAATGGGGTCCAAGGCCGTCATCCAAAGACATGTAATAATCATGAGTACCGCGGCGATGGATATTGTTACGAACGCTCTTTTCTTTTCGCTTTTCTTCACTTATTTTGGACTTAACTGATTAGATATCAGCGATCTACGATACGGGATCTCCACGGATCTAACGGATCCTTTCTTTTCTCCCGATCGATCTTCCATTTCTATCGTGGTCAGATCTTCTCGCCACACGCAACGCGGTACGCTTCCTTTTCATTACCGCTTGCTTCCCTTCCATTACACCACAGCCCTTGCCTCATGTACCGTTATACTTATCGGCCAGTAGCGTTTATCTCTCCACTTACATACGCATGGTCCGTGCACTTATGGCTGTGCTCCTTAGATAGTATATATACGACTGTAGTTACTCGATGTAACCCCAGTCTTGAAATTAGTGATATTACCCCTTCATCCTTGCTCGAGAAAGCTCTTAGCTTCTTGTGTCGTCTTCCGCCCAAGACTGCAATACTCCGCCTCGCGAGACTCCTCTTCGTCCTCTCCTCGTCCAACCCTCACGTCTTACACGCCGGTTTCAGATATGAACTGCCACAGCTGGGGAGAGACACGAGAAACAGCAAACACAATGTTCGTTACGCGTGGGTGTGCCTCTTGTCTTGTTCTCGTAAACCGTACATATTGACCAAGTAATGCAAGATCAATTCCGCCTGCATGGACGTCAGCACACAGAGGCATCTGTGGCAAATTAATGCTGTGGCATCTTACGACGTTGGTCTGAACGTTGCGGAGAACCGGTGGCTCACATTGGTTTTCGGGGGAGAAAGCACTTTATATTATGGCAACGGCGGTAGTCGTCCCGCATTCTATCCCACATGAGCTCCAATACAATCTGAATGAGTACCGCCCGTTGGCGAAACATGAAGGATAATCGTCTAACAGTGAAGCTTGCCACTCACCGGTAGTGTGGAATGTGGGTATATCGGCAGAAGTCCCTGAGGTAATGGACGCGAACGTCATGTGGCACGTTCATTAACGCCGCACTCGATTTTAATGGAACAGCTTCGGTTTTCTGATCCGCTGGGTTGACGTTGTTGTCGAGAACAAGGGTAAGATAAAACCCGGTGTCATCAACACATGAGAAGTGGGATACCTAAGGTGTTCATGACGCTGGCCAAGCGCTCCATGATGGCCGGTGATCATTGATCATCGTCAGCCTCCAATTTAAGTAAATAAGGTAAAATTTTCTCGGGTGGAGCACTGACCATTACCACCCACGCGGCACCTGCAGCGGAAAACAACAGGATCGCACTTGACAAAATGATATTCGTTGCGGTATCTCTGGGCCGGAGCCATTAATTTACGCGTGGCCCGATCCACGCACTTGCATTATGAAAACCCGCCATCCCATGCTGTCGTGGGTCTGAATAAGATCCAACACCGTGGGTTGGTCGTGGGCCTGAAGGCGAACTGAGATGCATCAGCAAAGGAGTTGTCCTTGCAACTGGAATATTTCGGACGGAGTGCAGAAGCGCGTAGTTCCTCGTGCCTTAGCCAGGACCTGAGGATTAGAAGTAGGACTCAAAAGTAACCATGATGTACGATGATCGGCAGGATATGGTACATACTTCACAGAGGGATGGGGATCAAAGTTCAAATGTGCGTGGTCCTTGGGTCTCCAGAATCCGACACGCCAGATTTTCCTTGGAGGGCTCAGGTTCAGGTTCAGCAAAATTATCCTTGTACGTTCAGTTATCTCCATTTCCAAACTGACGAGTATGAATATGTAGACAACTTCACCTGGTATCTTGGACCACGGAGAGGCTCGTGGCAAAAACATTGATGGTAGGATACTCGGATATGTATACTAGGTGGTCGATTCCAGACATATGTAGATCATGTCATACTCCGAAAAGCTTCATTCATACATCGCAAACATCCTCCATACACCTTTTTGAGTAAGTGCACTGGGTCGTGGTCAGAGATGGAAGACGGAGATGCGCATGGTCGATAGAATGATATACATGATGCACCACTAAAACGACTCGAAGGAACCAACCAAGGGCTACATATACCTTGCGCCACGGTGCTGCCTCATGCCTTGGCTTATGTAGGCCAGCGCCTATTCTAATGAGTGAAGAATAATCCCACGTTTACAAATATGTATGGAAAGCCGGATGTTTGCGCTTCAATTGATGGCTCGGATTTCGATGGCCGCTTACGAAGGTGCTGAATTAGGAAAGTTTCGGTAGGAGGACACCGATCACCGTATGTCAAATACACACGATATGTAGCCCAACCAATAAGTAAACCAATACAAAGGGTTGTGGGAAGTGAAGGTAGCTTACATAATCCAATGGCTGTACACTGCACGTGCCCGTATACTTCAACACTCCCATACAAAGGTTGTACGAATGAAAATGAAATGAAAAAGGAAACATGGGTAAATATAAAATACACGTTATAGCAACATAAATGCAGAGGTACGCGCTTGCTTGCATGAATTTCTTCGCCAAGGGTTCACACGATGTCCAAATAAGGAAAATCGCTGCTTGCACAACGATCGTGTTGCTAGTAAGTGCACGCGTATCGACTTCAATCGGCTCTAGCGCCATTGTCTTCGTGCCTGGAGCACGGAATTACCGTGTGCGTGGTTGAACAGGTAGTGTATACGAGCGCAGCCATAAATACGACAAGGACGGTGGCAATACGGTCAAGCACTCAGATGTTTGGACGACGATACGGACGAGCAAGGGTGACGGTGAGCACCACTCCACTTGCTCATGCGCGCCGGGTCGTGCTGCACCGTGGTTCTCAACAACATGGTATTTAGTTTCTCTGCATGGTCCGCTTCAGCTTCGGTGAATAGGTGAGTGAGACTTCTCCTACACCTTGCACTAACATCTCTGGATGATAACTTGAGCTTGCCACATTGACGGAGTTCGTTTGGGTGGTTGATGGGTCTTCTGGGATGTGTGGAAGGTGGTATGAAAGTCTCGGGCACGTGCGCCTTTGTCTTGATATCGCCCGTTCTCACCTCAAGCTCGTTCTCCAGCTAGCTACTGTGTTTTGATTTGTTTCGAGTCACAGCGTGCACCGCTTGTTGCGCTGTTTGTTCGGCACTTATTCCCATCCGTATTGGTGCCGTTTCCGCCGCTCTGGTGCTTTGGATCGCTCTCGACATCTCCCAATGCCTCTAGGACCTGTAAATAGCCTCCTGACTTGGTATCACGACCTGGTGGGTCCTTTTCATCAATAGGGTTATACATGACGTCTTTAGGGAGTTTCTTGCAGCTGTGGGCGCTGGCTCTATCGTTCTGGTGGTCCAGATCGACCCCGACGCCGTCCTTCGCCTCCTGCACCTGGATCTGCTCTCCTCGACCTATAACTCGGCTCGACGTGTTTATTTCATTGAATCCCCGGTCACTACAGTTCTCTGGTCACTAATTTGGTCTGTAAACACCGCCTGGTGCAGCGGGTTCGCCTTCCGGGTCGTATGGCTCGTTGTGACCTCTCCCTGGTGAGTACCTCAGACTTCTGTAGTCTGACTTTTCGTCCGGCCACCCTAATGCGTTCCTCGGTATCTTCGTAATGTTTCCAACGTCTTAAATGGCTCCCCATGGTCCTGATGCACCTGCTTTATCACTGGCGAAGTCGACTTCGCCCCTCAGATCCCTCTTGGGTATCTTATTCGGACATCGCGTGGACGCTACGCCTAACGGGACTCATCGGACACCTACGTACAGTATCATTTGTACAGCTAGCTCTACCCAACTGTATGTCCGTGGTCAATGGTTGTTTGGTGTTTCGCAACATGAAGTGATGTTTGCATTATTTGTATTTATTCATTAGGTCAGCTGCTGGTCTGAGTAGCGCCGTCGAGCTCTGCTTGTCCTCAGTTGCATTGGGGTGACTGGTGTCCTCCCACAACTTAGTAAGCGGCCATCAAAATCCGAGCCATCGAAAGCACGAACGTCCGGCTTTCCATAAATATGTACGTACACAGATACACCCGAGCTCTGGAGGTGGTCGAAACAGAGAAGTAGACGAAGGAAGAAAGCATATGGTACAACGAGGAGAGAAGGTGGGAGGCTAGAGAGATGGAACAAAAGGAAAGAAAATGTGTGTGCAGCTCGATCAGGGACACCGAAACCGGCCCGGGCGTCCCCTACATGGACTAGTCTCGTGGAAAAGACGGGCATCGCTGCGGAGCGCGCTCAGCTAAGTATCGCTGGTTGAGCGCCCCCTTCGGCTATCGGGTGCCCCATGTGATGCTCACGGGTATGACGGCCGAAATTCTTGGATGATACTTGCTTAGGACATTCCGCCCAGCTGCAGGAGACCTTCCCATCCACCCCACCTCCCTAGGGTGGGTATCCTCAAAGTGCACGGATAGCACCTTGGTATTACACCAGATTAACGCGCCACACGTCCTTCCCGGGACATCCATCCATTGGCAATGTTCACTCGCAGTGCACGAGTGGCCACTCTCGTTCATCTATAGATGTATCAAGATTGAAGCCTTGCTAACCCCAGCTTGACGATACAGTCGAATCTCTTGTAACATATACCCCCTCGGGAGAAGCCTGGGGTATGGGTTTTGAGGGAGTATGTGTTTCTCAGGAGGTCGGCCATGGGCAGTTAAAGTTCGTTAACTGACAATGCAGGTAG
>JBBPLQ010000917.1:0-12657 GCA_038089855.1 Royoungia palumana
GGGTCGGTTGGATAGATTCTCGAACCGGGGGAGTTCTCAGAACGGAAGGTTCTGGGGCAGCGCTTGTTGAGGCAGAAGGCTCTCAAGTGGTAGAAGTTGATGGGAATGGGGATCTCGCCAAGGGAGTTCTCGGCGGAGGCTGACTAACCGTATTTGGAAAGTAAAGGTTGTCAAAGCCTATAAAGCAATGATAAAGTCGATTAGCGATAGTGATTCAGTAATCGAGAGAAAAGTGACGGATATGAGGTTCAAACGAATATGCGAAGTATGAAACTATCGCGTCCTCATCACAATAAATTGTAACGGATGCTCATTGATAAGTGGGGTGAGTTGTAAGAACGATCCTAAAGGATTCGATCAAACAAAACATCACCTGGATGAAACACATGGCTTCGAAAGTCTCCATGGCTGAACCAAGGTAGGTGGCGATGGGAATAAGGGTACGCGTAACAAATATGTCAGCCACTTGGTTAAGCAGGGCTCATAACCTAAAAAACTGATAGGTTCTCTGTCTCTACGCAAGGGCATAGGATACTTCCTCTCTTGGAGAAGTATGCAGAGGTATATTCAAGTAGAGACTTACTTGAGGAGACTTTTGGAACGAAGCAAGAGTGATTGAAGTAGAGTAGAGAGTAGATTTCTAACTAAGGAGAGCGAGTGTGAGGGAGCTCTCCTCTTATATACCATACAGGATTGTATGTATGTATTTGGACTGGTCCATGCACAGTCCTGTCTTTCTACCTAATAAGGAAGAAGAGTATGCGATGAAATCGCACTATCTGTCATACATGTTTAGTAAGTATCCGATAGGATCGGTAAATGAGTCATATAAGATGACTCATAGTATGACGTATGAATAGCGAATGATTATCCAATAGGAAAATGAATAATATGATATCAGTGGTATCAGGATAAGAATATCTGAATAAGAAATACCACTTGATATTCGACACTCTTCCTCATTTGAAAGATTGGATTCATGAATAAGGAGATAGAGTGAGACTTTGTCGTCCACGCTCGAAGGCTATCTTTCCAAGGTTTTTGGTAAAGATATCGGAGAACTGTTGGTTAGTTGGGACATAGAATAGCTCAACTTCTCCAAGTTCTACGGCTTCTCGGATATAATGTTCTGGTATCCGGACGTGTTTAGTTCTGCCTTCTTGAGCTGGATTCGAGGCTAGAAACATTGCTCCCTGATTATCTACACATAGTGGAACAGGGGGAAGAACGATGGTTAGTTCTTCGAATAAGTTTCGAATCCATTGCAGTTGTTTGCAGCATTCGGTCATCCCGCAATATTCTGCTTCTGTGGATGAAAGTCGTACTCTCTTCTGTCGTTTCGAAAGCCAAGATACAATACCATTGGCTAAGTATATTGAATATCCAGTTGTGGATCTGGATGTTTCAATATCTCCTGCCCAGTCCGTGTCACTGTAAGCGATTATGCCGTTCATAGGCCCATCTGACTTGTATGTGATACATAGGTCAGTGGTTGTCGCTAGATAGCGAACAATATATATCGCCTTCTGCAAGTGTTCCTCGGAGGGATTCGCAGAGAATTGTGACATTTTAATCACGGCGTAGGCAAGGTCAGGTCTGGTTCCTAACATGATATATAGGAGGGAACCTATGACTGATTGATAACGACTTCGGAGGTTTGAATTTCCTTGTTTATCGTTGGGTCTCGGATTATATCCGGTAGGAAGTGGTGTGTTCACTGGTTTAGAGTTTGTTTGTCCAAACCTCTCAGCGACTTTCTTTGCGTAAGTGCACTGGTCGAGACGAATAGTTCTTTTCTTTCGATCTCGTGTGATCCGCATTCCTAAGTATTCTTGGGCTTGTCCTAGATCTCTTGATTCCCAACGTTTCATGAATTCTTGTTTGTGTTTGAGGACTAGAGTTCGATTGCTACCCATAAAAAGAGCGTCGTCAACGTAGAAAACGAGGACAATGATATCTTTGCCGATGAATTTGTAGTATACTCCTGGATCGGCGTGTGTTCGAGTGAAGCCGAACTTTACCAGGGATGCGTGCAATTGCTTGTTCCATTGCAACGCTGATTGTTTAAGTCCATAGATGGACTTGATCAATCGACAGACTTTGGTCTCTTGACCTTTCTTGACGAAACCCTCAGGTTGAACCATATAGATTTCTTCGTCTAACTCGCCAAATAGGTAGGCGGTTTTAACGTCTAGGGCTTCAAGTTCCCAATCTTCCAATGCTGCTGTAGCGAGGAGTAGACGGACGGTTTCAAACCTGGTTACTGGTGAAAAGGTTTCTTCGTAATCGATACCGAAGACTTGTGTAAAGCCTTTTGCGACGAAGCGGGCTTTCTTTCTGCCATCGCTTTTAACTACAAATACCCATCTTCCCTGGACGGGTTTACGACCTTTGGGTAGATCAACTAGTTTCCAGACATTTCGGTCTATGAGAGATTTGTATTCGTCATTCATGGCGTCTCTCCACGCTTTCTGATCTGAGTCAGATAGCTTGAGGATATCACGATAATGTTTTGGTGTTATGATCGTGATAGCTTGTGCGAAGTGATGTCTCAACCATTGGTTGGAGTACATCTCTCCCATTGGTTCATCATCTAGAGTTTCTGCAACGTCTTGTTGCATAGGCTCTTCCTGAATCACTTCCTGACCTCGTTGTATATCTCTCTCGATTTCAAGAGGTGGTCTTTGACCATACGCGTTATCTGGTATCACTCGTGGAATTCTGATCCTTGTGGATCGTCTCTCTTCGACAGGTGCTCGTATATTGGCTCGCTGTCTGAAGGTAGGGCGATGTTGGTGAGGCAGCGCCTTGAATTCTGCTAGAGGTTGTCTTTGTTGTAT
The DNA here is from genome assembly GCA_038089855.1 of Royoungia palumana. NCBI lineage: Eukaryota > Fungi > Basidiomycota > Agaricomycetes > Boletales > Boletaceae > Royoungia > Royoungia palumana. Next base: position 2,841 of record JBBPLQ010000917.1, read on the forward strand.
TGGTGATTGCCAGTCTGCGGGTCTAAGAGGTCGTGTCTCCTGATATTCGTAATCAGGGAGATGATAGCGTTTATGTTGTGGCATATCATCTATATCTCTCCATTCATTCTGTTCATCTCTGAATCTTCCTGGTTGTATAGGTCTCTTCCGGTTGGAAGGTCCAGGTTGGGGAGATGGAGATCGAGCAGAGGGTGAACGATAATTGTTAGGTTCTGGAGATGATGATGATGGGAAGTGTAAAGGTGATGAGGCAGGCGAATCTGCGCGTTCCTTTCCTTTGCTTCTGTTTGGATGAGATAAATCGAAGAGTTCTGATCCGAGAGATGGTAAGGAAGCTTCTGTTTTGGGTGAGGAAGGAGTGGATTTGGGAGTATGATGCCATGATGATCTCGACGATGTAGACGTATTATCGTCGGGAGTTGATCTATTGTCGAAGTTTCGTGGGTCGACGTTTATATATCTGTTAGGGGGTAACGATTCCGGTATTTCGTTCCTTGTTTGAATAGGAAGGTCGTTTGTAGTTGGTATCGACAGGTCCTGTCTGTTTTTACTCTTTCTGGAACATGATAAGAACCGTGACTCATCAAAGATGGCATGCGAGGCAATGAACATCCGATGTCTGGTTTGTGACCAGAAGCGGTAACCTTTGGTATGGTTTTCATAACCAATGAACGTCATTTCTTCGGCTTTTGGTGCTAGCTTGTCTTTACGCATCTCTGACGGAATAAAGACGTAAGCTGTACAACCAAAAATTCGGAAATAAGATATATCTGGTTTCTTTTTCTCGAAGTATTCGATGGGGGTTTTCCAGTTAAGTCGACGCATAGGTTGTCTGTTATATATGTGAAGAGAGGTCTCTATGGCGTCTTGCCAAAAAATGTCTGGGAGGCATGCATGGTGTCGTATTGCATTCGCTTTCTCGAGTAGAGTTCGATTGAACCTCTCTGCACGACCGTTCTGTTGTGGGGTGTGTGGAACGGAGGTTTCGTGTTTGATACCTCTGGATGAGAAGAACGTTTTTACATTCTGTCCCATAAATTCCCCTCCTCGGTCTGAACGTACAGAGGTAATAGTTTGTCCGGATTGTGTTTCCAAGAAGGAAAACATCGAAACCAATTGAGCACAGGTCTCGGACTTGTCTCGAAGAAAAGACAAAATGGCGTAACCGGAATAATCATCGATAAGAGTGAGAATATATCTCTTCCTGGATCTAGACTCCTTGGGCATAGGACCGATGAGGTCGGTATGTACAAGGGCAAGCGTTCTAGTGGAACGTTTGTCAGATGGGGGAAATGGCTGATTCGCCATTTTTTCCTTCTGCACAGCCTTTGCAAGGCGGTAATTTTGTATCAGGAAGGTGAGGAGCACCAGATGTGTTCTTCCGAAGATATCGAAGGGCGTTCTGAGAGGGATGTCCAAGGCGGAGGTGCCAAAGGGTGACAGAATCAGGTAGTAATTGAACTGAGGTTACAACCGATGGTTTAATCGAAGGTGACTGAAACCAGTGTAGGTTGTTTTCTTGTGAAAATAAGGCAGTGGCCTGTATTACCAAAGAACCATCAGCGTTCCAGACTTGTGTTTGTCCATTCGTGATTGAGCATTGATATCCCTTCATGGTGAGAGAGGGGATAGATAAAAGTCGGTAAGAAGCATGAGGGGAATACCAGACGTCATTTAAGATCGTCTGTGGTAGTTTATTAGGGGATAAGATCACTTTTCCTGGACCATACATTGATATTTTCAATCCGGAAGCAACTGTGGCAGTTCGTTGTTCCTGTCCGAGATGTATGAAGTCGGACATATAGGGGGAAATGTGATCAGTGCACCCGCTATCCATCATCCAATGATGTGGTTTTCCCTCAGCGTTTCCGACGGTATAACAGCCAAAAATACGTTTATTGTAATTGGAGGATAAGGGGATCTCTCGTTCATCTACACGAGGTGGTCCGGAGAAGATAGCTCCAGACGCAGTATATATAGGGAAAGGATCATCAGGATCCGTTGCTAACGCTTTACTCGCAGAATATCTCATCTGCGGTGAAGGCGGTAAACCTTCTAATAGTTCTCTGGTATGGGTACCAGGAAGCGTTTGTCCCATTGGTAATCCTCCAAGTACAAATGTTTTACCTTTTACCTTTTTCTTTTTCTTGTTGCGACCAGTGGACGTTTCTGCAATCTCTGGTACTGGTGTCTCAGAGACTGCGGCCTCGAAAGTATTGAGGCGAGATGGTAGGGTAGGAGAAAGACTGCATGTCGCTATCTCCCCATCCTGGTCCTGGTTCTGCAACAGTAGAATCGAAATCTTGACCGGTATCCATTTCCATATACGAAGGTTCTTCAAAGTCGTCGGGCTGTGGTTCGACTTCCTCAATTCTTGCAGAAAGGGGGATTGACCCTATTGCAGAGTTGGCAACAGCATTCGCTGTTTTCTTTTGTTTCCTTCGCTCGTAGTATTCGCTTGCGTTGTTCCCTCCTCGTCCTCGATAGGGTTTGCCTCGTCCTCTGCGGTTATTTCCGCGGGACGGACCACTGCTTTGAGGTTGCGGTGGTTGTTGTTGTTGGGGTCTCCAGGTATTTTGCCTGGGGGGACCGTTCCGTATTACGGCGGTCCTATTGATCGAGGGTTGGGAAGAGGTGGAAGCGACGGCGGATATACGATGATGGAGTGGTCGTGAATGATTTCGAGAGCGGGTATTCCTTAGGTCTATCTCTCCGAGTATTGTTGATTCGATATCATAGACGTCGATATTGTCGGAGGCGGTTTGGATGAGTGTCGAGCGTATGTTGCTCATGGAATCAGGGATGGCGTGAAGGAGTAATAACGCCTTCATTTCTCTGTTGAGGTTTCCCCCACAGGCGTCCATTTCTTGAAACATGGACTGAATTTTTTGGAGGTCTTCCTCCGCTTTGTGTTCCCTGATCCGGTGGTTCATCAGTTTTGAGAAACTGAGGTACCTTCCTGCGAGTCCTCTAGCGCCATATCGTTCTTGGAGGTGGTGCCAGTATCTAAAGGTTTTGGATTCGAGGAGTTTGTGAGCGACAATAGTAGTGGTAGCTCGGATATCATCTTCTTCCCAATCTTTGGGAGCTTCTTTCGCTAAGGAATAATGGGAGGTTGAACATAGGATGGCAAGGACTTTGTTATCGGCGTCCTTCCAATCCTGAATGTCGGCGTGAGTGGTAGTGATGAGGGAGTAGTGCGCCGGTTTCAACCAATCCGCTTGGTTGACGGTAAGGAGAAGGTGTTCTATACGCATTGACCATTCAGCATAATTTTCTTTTCCAGTAAGTAGGACAAAGTCCTTCATTTGATAGGACTCAATCTTGTAAGAGTCGGCTTTGGGGAACTGGAGAGTTTGCTGGGATGGTTGTTGAGTCATGGCTGTGATTGATTCGTTAGTAATGAGGAACTTAAGAAGACGAACCCCCTTTCGATCAATGCCTCCATTCCCAGATAGTTATGGTACAAGATCAAGATTACATCCTACGCTTTTTAGACAGAATAGTCTTAGTCTTTTCCTCCGATACCTCCGCAGCTCTCCTTTTAGGAGGAGGATAGGTTAGACGGCATGCTTCCACATACGTCTTTCCTTCCTTCATATATCTCTGAACTTCGACGTGTTTCGAGTTCAGGGGATCATTTTTCCATTCTCGTCTGAGAAGGGAATTGATCCTTGAGTGGTACCATTGTTGAAATGGTGCGGGAGGTTCGAATCCGAGCGTCGCGTAGTAGGAAGGGTATGTCCCGAAAAGGACATTGTTATTACAAACCGAATCGAGAAGTAGCAGATTGATGTCGTTCTCCTCATCAAGAGGGGGAAAGTGATCTCTCCGGAGGACTTCGAAACCGGCGTCATGGCAGTAGGCTTGAAGGGTCTCGTCGTAAGACGGTGAAGGAAAGGCCCAGCCCATTCCTTCATATACAGAGCTAAGTGGTTCATTAGGGAACATGAACCCGGTGGCTAAGGATGATCCCATCGGTGTGTTGGTCTCTGCCGTTGTAAGACGAACAGGAATCGAGATACGACTAGCGGGGATGTATCCGATTGGGTAAGGTGGGACATTACCAGCTCTGTAGAAATAGATTTTTCTGCCGTTATGCCGAAAGGAGTGTCTCTCTCTAGGAGGAGGCATCGGTTTCAAGGTCCGGAATATGGCTGGTCGAATTGGATCCAGCCTCGTGAGGTGTACTGCTTTCTCGAGATATGTACGATGCCGGAGACTCTGTGAGTCCATAAGGAGTTTCAACGAGATTGCTCGTTGATCCGGCGTGGTTTCTATTGGTACGATTTCGGTTTCTTCTTCCCATATGTGGGCGCGTTCGAATCGGCCGTGGGGACGATTGAGAGGAAGAAGGTCTGTCATTATTTCTAGTTGATTCGCTTCCGATATTTGGGAGGTCTGAATTTCTTCGAGCCTCTGATAGAATTCGGGAATCATAGGGTAAGCGTTCATCGTAGGGTGGAGCAGGTGGAGATTGATCGTCGATTTGTTGGTTCGGTTGGAGTCGATTTAGGCGGATATAAGCCAGTAGATTCTCTTGGTCACGATGATGAATAGGTCGGCCAAGGGTACTCCAATTTGTAGGTATATCGACGAAGTTGTTCCAGTCGTGATGGAATCCTGCTTCCGATCTTACGATGCGATGGTGGATGTGTGTTGACGAAGGATTTAGTCCGAAACAGATCTCGTCTAGGGACAGGTGGTTGTCACAGAACGGACAAGGTCTGTGAATTGGTTGAATCGAGTTGAGGGTGCGTCTATAACACTCTCTCGTGCCGCAAGGAAAAGATGGATCTCTCAGAAGTTCTGCTGATTCGACAGGCGCAGATTCTGAGGTAAGACGTGCACGCTCGATGGTAGATAGGAAAGGTCCCGGGGATGATTGGTTAATCTGACGGTTCCTTCGTCTGGATCTTGTGGGGTTAAAGGCTGCAGGTAGAGTCGGTTGTATGGATTCTCGAACCGGGGGAGTTCTCAGAACGGGAGGTTCTGGTGCAGCGCTTGTCGAGGCAGAAGGCACTCGAGAGGTAGAAGTCGATGGGAATGGGGATCTCGCCAAAGGAGTTCTTGGCGGAGGCTGACTAACTGTATTTGGAAAATAAAGGTTGTCAAAGCCTATAAAGCAATGATAAAGTCGATTAGCGACGGTGATTCGATAATCAAGAGAAAAATGGCGAATGTGGGGTTCAAAGGAATATGCGAAGTATGAAACTATCGCGTCCTCATCACAATAGATCGTGACAGATGCTCGTTGATACGTGGGGTGAGTTGTGAGAACGATCCTAAAGGATTCGATCAAACAAAACATCACTTGGACGAAACACATGGCTTCGAAAGTCTCCATGGCTTAACCAAGGTAGGTGGCGATGGGAATTAGGTACGCGTAAGAAATATGCCAGCCGTTTGGTTAAACAGGGCTCATAACCTAAAGAACTGGTAGGTTCTCTTTCTCTACGCAGGAGCGTAGGATACTTCCTCTCTCGGAGAAGTATGCAGAGGTATAGTCAAGTAGAGACTTACTTGAGGAGACTTTGGAGCGAAGTGAGAGTGATTGAGCGAAGAGTAGAAGGTTATTTTCTAACTGAGGAGAGCGGATATGAGGGAGCTCTCCTCTTATATACTATACAGGATTGTATGTATCTATTTGGACTGGTCCGTGCACAGTCCTATCTTTCTACCTAATAAGGAAGAAGAGTATGCGATGGAATCGCACTATCTGTCATACATGTTTAGTAAGTATCCGATGGATCGGTAAGTGAGTCATATAGGATGACTCATAGTATGACGTATGAATAGCGAATGATTATCCAATATGAAAAATGAATAATATGATATCAGTGGTATCAGGATAAGAATATCTGAATAAGAAATACCACTTGATATTCGACAAAGGTTAAATTCCAGTGGGGTGGAAAGCCATGCCTCAGGGCGGTACAGGGTTAGAGCCTGCTGGCTTCTGTGCTCACAGGCAAGTTTGAGCTCCATGGCTGGGATTGCCGCAGCCTAAACATTCGTGCCTGGCAGATTTGTGGGTGAGGGAGCAACCACTGGGGCACTGCCAGTCTGTGCAGAGGAGGTGTGTGGAGTGGTCCAGGATGCGCCCGTCACTTGATCTTGTGGAGTATGCGGCCGTGGATTTGTCCCAGAGGGTGGGTTGGTTGCACTCATGGACACAGTGTGGGTGCCTGCCCAGGCAGATTGGGCATGCAGACTTGGAGCGAAAAGAGCCCTTCGGGGGAGATGGTGATTGTCGGTGTCGGAAAGGCCAGTGGGGTGATATGGAGCATAAGTAGCAGCGGCGCTCTGCTGGGCAGTCCGCACCCTGGGTGTGGGATTGGCAGGAATGCTGCGCTCGGGGTAGTGGTGACACATCCGACCTCACTTCAACCTGCTAGGACCAAATGTGGTCCGAGGATTGATGGTCCATGAATGGTCGGCACACAGAACATGCGTGTATGGGGTGGGGTGGGGTGGGGTGGGGTGGGGGAATGGTGAAAAGGAAAATCGCAGGGTAGGACAGGTTTCGTCGAGAGGGGTCAGAACAGGTCTGTGAAGGGGGGGGAGGCAGAGCTTACCGTGGCGTAGAGCACAGCCTTCCGTGCAGCGTTCGCACAGACACTGAAGCCAATGGTGATCAGGAGGCTCTCATTGAGGTTGGCAATATTGAAGTAGTTCGCCTTGCTCTTGAAATTGTCGTGCCATTGGCAGCACATTTTCGACGTGTATTGGAGGAGGATTTGATCACCATTTTCCTCCTCCTGGAGGACATGGTTTGCCAGAAGAAGATACTGAGGGCTTCGACATGCTTCGCAGGCCAGTCAGCTTATTGGATGTGGTTCAGGAAGACATTCTTCGCATGCAGAAATTCACTCATGGATAGCTCGTGGTCTTGTCAAGCATTGCACGAGGCCTTGACAGAGGCAGCAGGGTGCAGGGTGAGCACGTCGTTGGTGCTGGAGAGGCCAAAGGCGTCGTCCACGGTGGATTGGTTCAGTCTGCTTGCTTCTCGGCACCCTTCCAGGGAAAAGTACCATAGCTCAGTGTATTCAAAAGAGGCTAGCTTCTGAAGGGCAAACTGGGAAGGGCCCATTGAGATGACGCTGGGAGCAGGTGTTACGACAACCCTAGGTAGGGACTGGCGTTAACTCAGTGGCTCAAAGGTTCCAACGTTCTGAGACAGGGGTTCTGAAGGTTCCGAAGATAGGGGCTTCTGTTGAACGACAGAAGGTCAAGGTTTTCAGTGAGTCTGGGGTTCCGACATTCTGAGATAAGGGTTCCGGAGGTTCCAAAAATAGGGGCTCTTGCTGGATGGTAGGAGTTGATGGTTCAAAGGCAGAATACCCTTGCTTGAGGGGTTTCAAGAGTTCAAAGGATCCCTAGCACATTGTAGGGGTTCGAAGGATTCAAGAGAGGGCTCTTCCAGAGAAGGGGGAGAGTTCGGAGGGTGACAGTGGTTGAGCACAGTAAATTGAGTAGAACTAAGCTAGGGAATACAGGCATGTATCCTACAGCTTATATAGGGTACAAGAAGGGCTGAGTTAGGTCAGCGGAATGGGACACCCTCTGGAGGTCTATGGGATGAAAGAGGATGAAGAAGGAAGAGATGATCTCAAAGGGAACAGAACAGGGTTCCTAAGAATAATGGAGAAGGAATGAGGGAACACCCCGATACAAGAAAGGCAAAAGGGAGGGGGGAGGAAGACTGTAGACGACTGAGATCTTCAGCTGCGGCACAGTAGGTATACTGCAGATCCGGGACTACAGGTTCTGACGTTGGATTTCCTAAAAAGGAAATCCTCGGAGGTGAAAATTTTAAGAAGAGAAAGAAATCAACCATTCTTGGGTGAAGAGAGAACAGTAGCCATGAATCAGTCCTGTACATATGTTAAAAGGAAAAAGAAGTTGTAACAGCAGGGACATCATCATCGAAGTCAGGCAGCTTCTCATTTTTCTTTTCCTTGTTGCTGGGTGGGGCTGCTTGTTCGTTTGCTGGAGGGTCAGGGAGGTCGGCTGGCATATTCCTGTGTGCCTCTCTTTGGGGCTGCTGCTGTTCTTCTCTGGCGCGTTGCTGGTTCACAGCTTCTAACTCGTGCTGCTGCTCCTCCCATTCCTGGATGTGACGCTGATGGTCTTTGTCCCAAGCCCTGGCAAGTTGCTCTGCTGCTTGGTCCATGTCGATGCCAAGTCGGTTGGCAATAGCTTCTCTGGCAAATAGGAAGGCAGCCATGGTGAAGTCTGAGTCAGGGCGCACGTCAAGGTTCGGGTCCGCCATGCTGTTGGATGGAAAGGGATTCAAGGAGAGTGAGGATAGGACTTTGAAGGGGAACTGGAAGGAGAGGCTGGGGAACGAGTGAGGTGACGAGGAGCAGGAACGGCTGGATGCACAGTCCAGACGGTGAGGTGAAAGGGAGAGGGAAGCAGAACACACGTCGCTTACCTACGCATGTCCAAAGACATAGCTCTGTGGCTGCACTTGTGCCTCGCTGTGCCACAGACCAGCACACTCTATAATATTTGTATCTATTTGTGTCCTGGTCTGTGTGCAACTGGTGTGCCAGACTTTATACCATAAAAGGAAGTAAGTAGAATGACCATGATTGGATAGAGAATGTGGTGTCATGTAGGCTGTGTGAAAGTAATAATATGATTGGAAGAAAAGAATTGCATGACATAATGAGGCTGTGTGATGTGGCAGCCAATAGGAATAGGTTTTGAGCATAGGTTTGGCATGAGGCATATGAAGTCTAGAACAAGTCTGGGGAGAATGCGGGAGGAACGACATAGCATTCTTGAGGGATGAAGACTTGTTGATAAGATAAGATTGGGTTAATAGGCATAAAGACAGGGGTTGAGGATAGGGGTTTAGGAGCGTTCATAACACTGACCAGATATAATCCAAGACCCAACAATAAACAAGGAGACTCGAACCTCTGAAGTCATTATCAATCAGTCATAGGTTCTCTCCTTTATATCATGTTAGGAACCAGGCCAGACCTTGCCTGCACTTTGATTAAAATGTCACAATTCTCTGCAAACCCATCTGAAGAACACCTGCAGAAGGCAATCTATATTGTTCGCTATCTAGCGACAACCACTGACCTCTGTATCACATACAAGTCAGAAGGCCCAATGAATGGGATAATCGCTTACAGTGACACAGATTGGGCAGGAGATATCGAAACATCCAGATCGACCACTGGATATTCAGTTTATTTAGCCAATGGAATAGTATCCTGGCTCTCGAAACGACAAAAGAGAGTAAGACTTTCATCCACAGAAGCAGAATACTGCGGCATGACTGAATACTGCAAACAACTGCAATGGATTTGAAACCTATTCAAAGAACTGACTATTGTTCTTCCCCCTGTACCACTGTTACGAACGCTCTTTTCTTTTCGCTTTTCTTCACTTATTTTGGACTTAACTGATTAGATATCAGTGATCTACGATACGGGATCTCCACGGATCTAACGGATCCTTCCTTTTCTCCCGATCGATCTTCCATTTCTATTGTGGCCAGATCTTCTCGCCACACGCAACGCGGTACGCTTCCTTTTCATTACCGCTTGCTTCCCTTCCATTACACCACAGCCCTTGCCTCATGTACCGTTATACTTATTGGCCAGTAGCGTTTACCCCTCCACTTACATACGCATGGTCCGTGCACTTATGGCTGTGTCCCTTAGATAGTATATATACGACTGTAGTTACTCGATGTAACCCCAGTCTTGAAATTAGTGATTTTACCTCTTCATCCTTGCCCGGAAAAGCTCCAAGCTTTCTGTGTCGTCTTCCGCCCAAGACTGCAAAACTC
>JBBPLQ010000918.1:0-12640 GCA_038089855.1 Royoungia palumana
CTCAGACCGCATCCGACCTCACCGAGGAGACCTTCCTCGGCGTCAAGTTGCCATTTGGTGTATCCACCTGTACGCTTTTGTTCGCCTCATGTAGCACTTGCTAATGCTACTTTCGTCAGATGTGGTACTGTTGCTTATTGGTGCTCAAGTGACGTCTATCATCAACTTCTTTCTCTCTCGGAACATCCGTATCGCACGCCAACGCGCATGGGATCAAACAGTCGCTTCCCGCGGTAAAGGACCCGACTTTTGGCAGCCTTACGTGGAGGAATGGGAGGTACCTCCCGTCGTGGACGAGAGATGGAGGGGGCGCGCGAGCAGCAAGATGCAAATGTGGGCCATCGGCGTTATCGTCAAGAAAGGTGCGTACATGCACCCTTGTCAGTCTCGCGTGGTGAAACATTATAGCCTCCTGTGACCCTTCCAGCGTTGTTACTTCCCCTGTCTCTATACCCGTTTGTAGGTACTGTCTTGGCAGCAGGCATCAAAGCCGTGGGGACAGCTTCCCACCTTCACAAACCTGTGAGTCTGTCATCTCCTTGTCAGCCCTTATTATACTTACTGTCTCGCCTCAGTACTTCAAAGCGAAAAAGATGACCCCACATGAAACTGCCATGTTCATCGAAGAACGGAAGTGGGACTACCGATGTGCGTAATAATTACTTGCCTCTGCTGGTGATTGGATGACCCCTTGTATTCTAGTATTCGGTTTTGCCGCTGCGTTGTTGGAGGGTATCCCAATCATTGGACTTGCGTTTACCGTCTCAAACAGAATCGGCGCAGCGATGTGGGCACATGGTATGTCGTTAGCTCTCCCTATCGGGTCACGTGCTTGCAGTTGAGACAATGTACTGACGGATTTATTAAGATTTGGAGAAACGGCAGCACTATGTCGCCGAACTGAAAGAGTCGGGTCATAGGGAGAGCGGGGATACCAGTGAGAGACCGAAGGAGACTTGAACACATCAAGTTTCCTGGATGTACAGCGCTTGCCATATCTGTATTGTAAGACATGTATGGCTCCTAGTGTTACCGTTATTACATTGACTGTCTACCAGAGTATGTCTCGTCCTCTTCATGATGATTCATTTTAGTTCTTATAAGGATAAGCCCTTATCAATGCCTGGACATGCCCGCGGTGGCCCGCCATTACCATTGTCCAATGATTACATGATAAGACCCTCCTTCTCGAATTAGGACTTCAGTATTATGAACCACACTGACTTATGATTCCACAACCCAGATGCGGATTCCCAATTTTTACCGCTTAATTGATAACGTCTTGACATTCGGGGTTTTTACTGGAGCCCCACCGATGAACTAGCCATAGAACTATGAAATAACCTGTTCGGGATCATCCGAGTTATACTCACGTCCTGGGTCCTTCCTTTCGAATCAGGCCTATACCCATTTCTTTCTACCAGATGAGTCGGAGGAGATCGAGACTGATATTTGGTTTCGGAATCAGAGTTGCTTGAACCCTTGTGCCAAAGCCTTCGGAACAATTCAGAAAGGGATAGTGACATATATGACCCACCGATTTTTGGGAAGTAGACTTGGTGCGGGTCACTGAAATGGACCGGGTATGGCGTGCTGGTTCGTCGACTGAGTTCATGGTCGAGCGGCGCCGCACCATAGAGTTCGAGTGTCCATAAGCAACCCCAGGAGGTTCGGGCGTGATCGCGCCCGGCAAAGTCCGACTCGGCTCACAACTTCACACTCGGACATTGCATCAGACTGGGCCGTCAAAAACAATGCGACGAGCCCCTCCACTCGTTCGGTGGTTCTTCTCTGCCGTGCGAAAGCTGTTTTCATTCTTTCGAGCTTTACATCCCATCCGAATCCTAGCTGCTTTGAAACAACTTGTACGGGATTATTTCGGATCACCCAAAGTTTCCAGCGCTTCTGCTTCGGGCTCGTCTGAGCTCCCAGGATTGTCTAACACGGCGTCCCACCCGCGTATTCGAAGCACCCCGGCCTCATACCATTGCGTCGCCTCCTCCTTGCCGGCTGAACTTCATGAGCCGCAACAAGAGATAGCATCACAGGATCCAGTCACGCCTGAAATTACCCTTCGTGCCGTACCGATACCCTTTGCACCAGGGTGGTTTCAGCGTTATGAGCACCGTCGGCCTGTGTACGTCATAAGTCTTTCATACTAGATGTGCATCACGTTGACTCAAGTGTACCGCGTTTTCGATAGAGAGCGAAAGCCAAACAAGGACAAGATCAGAGCTGGGCAAACGAACTTCATGGAGTGCGTACGGCGCCTTCGTATAGACCGAGTGTGGAATTGATCAATGGCTTTACAGGAAGGTACCCGACAACTGGGAACGAGTGGTTCATCCTGAGGGTGCACGCTATTACTTCAATGCGAGTAAGGTCTGGGGAAAACACAGTTATACTCTCCTCACATACTCATTTGAAGCCAAGAATGCCTTCACAGATGCCGGGATTACCGAACTCGGTGACCTTGGCGCGTTAGACACGTGTATCCAGTATCTAAGAGCGAAGGAGAGTCAACTTGTACCGAGTAACAAAGGTCGAAACCGCTCTACTCAGCTGGTGATACAGCTCACGGATTCTGAACAATGGGTTTACTATTTCGTGGACCATAATTGTCGAGTAGTTTTTTGGGTCGAGGACTTTGATTTAGTGGGCCTTATCCCGCCAAACATCCTTGGTGCAACTGAAGATAGTCACATTGGTGAGCGACCATTATTGGCTATACTTCACCTCTAACTGGGATGAAATAGTGTATGCTATCGAGGTACAATACTGGTATGTTAGTCTCACTCGACCGGATCCATTGAAATATGGTCGTGGTAGGCAACATTGTGAACTATATCCCAATTCTACCTCTTTGCTACAAGAGCATATTGTGGAGATGTGGGGATCCGTAGCTTTTGCATATATAGGTTTGAGTAGATTTACTTTCAATTCCAGGCACTCATTGGAGAATTCTACAGACAATGTTACTTCAATGGCACCATTGTCTCCTCTCAATCAAGATGAACTTGCTAAGATTCTGAGTCTTGTCCCATATTTACAAGGTGTGCTCATGTTTTTATGCAATATATATGATTTTCTGCTAATTTAGTATAGAGAGAGTGTCTGTGACTGATATGTATGCTGCCTGGATCTTAGGTGTGTTACTATTTTGACAGTGTGATGGCATATGATGATGTTTCATTAGCTCGGGCAATGAGAATATTAGGTTGGTTGATAGTTCCTGGTTGTAAAGCTAAATTGTATGGTTTTTATTCAGCACGTGCAAAACTCTATCACTTCTATGGCCAACCAGGTGCTCGCTTAGAAGCAGATATGTCAGTCTATTCACAAGAAAGTGATGGAAGTCAATCCATTGCCTCTTTTTGTGATTTCTTTTTCTTCTTTGCTTTATCTTCACATATCCAGGCATTGAAGTCCATCTGGGTTGACAACAATATCAACTATGCACAATGGAGCAAGTTTGCATCTAAACTTTTAGCCGAATGGAATAGTTTTGCAATCTATGTAAGTTTTTACCATTTTGTGAAATGACTTATAAAATATTCTCCAGTCTACAGTGATGCTGGCTGTGGATATCAGCCTTCTATCTGTTCCTTCTGTGAACAGAGGTGTTGTTGATTCTCAGTCTGTGGCTATTGTGGCAACATACATATCACTTCTGTGTGTTGTTGGTTCTTTGGTTTCTTCAGTCCTACTTGCAGGGAAAATTGCTGCCATGGAGACTTCTGCTGATGTGGTATGGTATTTTAGTTTGCTTTTAATGTATTATGGCTAATGTTGAAATATGTAGGCAGAATTTATGCAAAAGATGACTCATTGGAAAGGAGGCACATTTGTTCTTGGCATTATATGCAGCTTACCCTTCACACTTGTACTCTGGAGGTCAGTTCAGCCTATTTTGATTCTGTTGAATAGTACATTAATGAAGCCCAAAGCATGGTTTTCTTTGCCTTGGCTTTGGCCTATACTATTTTTCAGACTACTGACACAGCTTCACTTGGTATCATGACATGTGGTACAATTTTGGTTTTGTTTGTTTTATCACTCCCAATCTGGTGGGGAAGAGACTTTGGAGGTCTTCCAGAATGGCTGGAGCTTTTGAAAAGCAGGTCTCAGCAGAACACTGGACAGCAGGAATCAGTATGAACTTCTCACAGGTTTATTTTGATATCGCATGTATATTGTATAAGATGGCTTTCTTTGATACCCATGTCATATACCATCTCAAATTTCATTCTTTGGCTTGAGTATGCATCAGACACAAGAATCATTGGAGAACCAAAATTCAACCTAACATGGGTCATACATGTTTCTTGTTCACATTAAACCAGAATTACATAACTGTAACCACTGAAACCTAAATAACTGAGACAACTCTTGAAATCAAGAGGTTGTTTAGTTTGAAATGAAGAAAGGCTTAGTTGCTTAGAGTAGATGTTTGGAGAGGAAGATACAAGTTGATTAACTGGAGAATGTATGCTACTACATGAGGGTTTATATAGTGTCCACTGTGTGTGGTTGTATTTATGATAGTACACTAATAAGGAATGTGGTACAATACTCAGTATCTAATTGTCATTGGATGATAAGTAAGAATGGAATGATGTCATAGATAAGGCACTGCCTTGTGGTGTATCAAATGGAAGAGAAGTGTGGCATGTGTTGATGGAATGGAAGCATAGGGTGTAGGGTTTAATATAGACATATGGGGATAGATCTTGGATTGGTGCCTTGATGTGTGGCAGCCAATCATGGTTGGAATCCTACATAGGTTTGCATGAGGTATTGGAGGCTGTGTCCTCTAGGGACTTGTGTAAAGGAATGACATAAGGTTGTGTTGGCTTGCGGAGTATAGGGAAAGGAATGGACTTTGTCATAGGAAATGGAATGAGATTTGAGGTGTTTGTAACAATAACTGGAGTATATGTACCTATAGTCTAACAAAGGAGATTGGACCTATAGATGGTAAAAATTTGAGACATTGGCTTCAGTGACTTGGAGCAGAGCACTGCACTCTTGCCAGAGTCTTGAGTCCCAGTATTTGCTGATGGGTTGGAGTTAGAGTTTAATATTTGGTGACAATAAAGCCAGGGATGGAAGCATGTACTAGACTTGAGTGGAGGTCAGAAGGAGTTGAAACAAAGATGATATTTGGATTGAGGTGTACAAACAACTATGTATGGGTTTATATACAGAAGATGGAGGTCATTAGTAATAACAAAGTTGGGTAAGTACTGAGTAAGACAAAGGGTTCAGGACACATGAGCTCCTAAGCGAGATACAAGTTTGGAGGAAACTAGGACAGAAGTGTATACTAAATAGAGAACAAGGAGGAACATATTTAGAAACGGAATGAAATGAAACTGTGTAGTATAACTTAAAATACATAGGAACCACATAATACTAGAGAAACATGGAGTTGAGACCAGGGTTGGACTTAGAGATTCTGGATATGACAATTGTAAGGATCAGGTCACTCCTGTTTTAGACATTCATTTCAGTTCCCATGCCTCAGTGGGCTCAGACTGGCTTATGTAATCATCAAACAAAAAGATTTTTTTTTTATTGGATATAACATGAGAACTCTCAGAATCATGAGAACAAAACCTTCATCCCTTTCTATCCATCACCCAGAAAACTTCAGAAAGGTTCTTCTAGTCAACCAGTCTGAGCTCATTTACAGTCATTTTCAAGTTTGTTTCAGATTGTCAACAGTATTATTACTGATACTTGGCCATATATTCTAGTGAGAGAGTGGAATATCTACCCTCCATAAAGTAGGTTTCAAGTTGTTATTAAATCATCTAGATTATACAACTTAAGTAGTGCCAGTGGGTCCAATTATATTAGCTGTTGTCTCTGAATCATCTCCTTATTGCCATGGACATACATAGCTTTGACTCTGGTTTTGCCCCACCAATGAACTAGCTGTGGGTTTAGGGCAACTAATTTAGCAATGCATTGTTATCCTCACATCTTTCACTCTTGTATCAACATATTGAGATTCATTGAGGAGGAGAATGATATTATATGACATGAGTGGGCATTCAAGATGTTCACTCCTGCAGCTTGCAAGTTAGATATCTGTTATGGAAATCCTGGGTAGGACTTGATGTAGACTCAGAAGTGCTGAAGACAAAGCTTGGTGAGGGTTTGATGAGGATGCTCAATAAGTGACTGAGGATTTGTTTAAGCTGGTGTGGTGAAGGTAGATAAATAATGCTTAAACAAGAGCAATGAATGACTTTCCTAAGCTGGTGTGGCAAAAGATGGGCTAGCACAGTGCTGAACTTGATGTATGTAGCACCTCACTCTACACATGCAGAAAAGTGGTGGGCATACCTTCAGGAAGAAGTGTGAGAGGAAATACAAGAAGGGTTGAATGAGTATAAGTGAAACAACTTTGAAAACTACAAGTTTGTTAAAGCAAAGTAGGGAGTTGTGAAGTACAGTAGCACTTGAGGTTTTAAAGAGGAAAGACCAAGAGGGCTTTGCTGGAGTTCTCTGGCATTGCATTGGGATTTATATACTACATGAGTATTTGTATCTATTTGTGTATGTATTGTAGTAAGAGGTTTATGCTATTGGACAATAAGCAAACATGTGTAAAGCATGAGATTGTACAGCAACATGAGTCATAGATAAGGCACTGCCATGATAACAAGTGAGTTCTGACCATAACAGCTCATTATTAACTTGTAAACAAGGTCACTGCTGACACTTGTCCATACACTCTAGTGATAAAGTGAGTCTAATCTACACAGAGCAGGTTTCAAGTTGTAATTATATCATTTAGATTATTCTGATTATACAACTCAAATAGTCTGCTGGTGGGCCCTATTATAAAAGCCGTTGTCTCCAAGTCATCTCTTTACTACCATGGACATGGATGATAACTTTGGATCAGGTTTGGCCCCACCAATGTACTGGCCATGGAATTAGAGCAGCTGAATTGGCAATACACTGTTACACTCACATCTTTCACTCTTGTATCAACATATTGGGCCTCGTCAAAGGCGAGAATCATATCATATGATTCGTCATGAACACCAGAGGGCATCAAATACGCCGACTCCGCCGACTCTACTTCAGGCGTCTCCATTGGACTGTACTGTGATCTGCGACTGACATGAGCAGACATCCGAGTCTCATGCTGCGTTGGCTGCTCTGAAAAGTCTGGACTTGGCAGGTAAGCTCAACGTTCCATTGGAGTAAAGAACAAACCTTCAGGTTCAGGGATGCTGATATTAGCACGTTTTCGTACTAGCAGAGGTGGATAACCCGAAAGCTTCTCCGTTGGACTGTGCTGATGAGCCCCAAGGTGAATGTGCTTCCGGGCGTCACCTGCCGCACCCGCTGGGGCATCACGGGCACTGGCACGCTGCACATCAGCGCTGGTCAGAACTGGTCAGATCATAGCACAGGTCGTTCAGATTCACCTTTTTTTTGGATTTATCACGCTGAACAGAACATCGCCTTCGGCCGCTACCCATGAGGATTGAGGGGGATCGAACAACAGTCTAGTAAGCGTTCAGCACAGCAACTGATTCCATTGCTTAGCACGTGACTGCGTTGCACATCGTAGTGATCAATGAGCGTTATTATCAGATCATCATGGCCATAACACTAGCACTCCAGTCACGCACGGTCCACACAAGACTGTACAGTTTGATCATTCATTCAGAAAATGCGTCCGGTATACGCGACAGTGATGGAGTGCAGTACATACTTCAACGAATGTAACCATACGACGACAGAGGCGACATCTGATCAGAGCAGAGTGTCCTACTTTGGCCATGGGTTGGCGCCTCGTTAAACAGGCCCCATCAAGATGCGGAATCAACCGTGAGGTATGGAACGCCCAGATGGGCTAGAACTGGTTGCTGTACTTACTCCTTTGGTTCTCCCCGCCGGATTGGATGGGTAAAGGTTATTCTCTCACGCTGAACATCAGGTGTGATCAAACCACCGTATCATCTCCTTATCGCTATGGTCAATAGCTTTGGATCCGGATCCGCCCCACCAATGTACTAGCCATGAGATCAGAGCAGATAAGTCGACAACGGAGTGTTACACTCACGTCTTTTGCTCTCATGTCAGACTCAGGTTGGGGTTCGTCAAGCGAGAATGTCGATTGGGCATATGCAGACAGTTCGGTGGCAGGACTCCATGGGCCCGGGGACGGGTACGGTGCTGGCGAACTCGGCGGTTCCACTGACGGAGCGATGGGGAATGGACCGGGAGATGGATCTTGGTAACCCAAAGGTGTGTTTACTAAACCTTATGGATGATTTTCAAGGTGAACACGCTCCCTGTCGTCATACGCACCCGCTGCTGGTACATCATGCTGTGCATCGAAGTCGGTTAATAAAAACGAGTCGCGTCGAACGCACTGGGACATGCCACGGAGACTCACTGCGTTTTTGGATTGAGGCTCATCTTGTTGAAACGAACGTCGACTTAGACAACTACCCATGTGGGCGGGGTGAAGGAGTAGAATAGCGCCCACTGTCACAGCGTCGCGTCAATTGAGTGTCGGGTTCATAAATGAACTGAGCCATTGCCGACCACGTGTCCTCTTCTTAGAAGGGACAGGGACAGACTATTGATCCAACTGATGCGTGTGGAGCAATGGCATTCAAGTTTACTGGCCCAAGGCTGATGAGTCCGAGTCATATCAACGCTCACCGGGGCGGGCGGCAGCCCGGGCCACAAAATTTCTGGTGGCTTGCAAGATTGTATTCAGCGGAACATGCAGCAACGGAGTATAGTACTAGTACACATATCAACCAATTCATTTGTACGACGACAGAGGCACCACTCGATCAGAGTAGACTGCCTTCAAGTTACTTCTTAGTCGCCATGTGGAAAAAAGGGTTGGCGTCTTGTTTCGCCCCACCGATGAACTAGCCAAGGTGTGAGTCAGACGACACAGGTTGTCACACAACGTTCGAGCGGCCTAGACTGGTCGCTGTACTTACATCCCTCGCTCTCTCTGTCCTCCTCTCTACAGGTGGTGGGCACATCGTAACAGGTGGCGGGCGCATTACTACACTCTCACGCTAGACATCATCAGCCATGGGCGGGAGGGGACAGCATGATCATACACACTTGACACACAGGCACGTCCTCCGGTTTGCCTACATGAAACAGTCACAGTCAGTGAGTTCTACCGATGCAAAGGTGGGCGACCCTACGCAAAACAGGTTCATCTACTGTGGCACGAACTAGTGGGTCACGATGAGACGGTTAGCCCTCCAACGAAACGATCGATCTTACTCTCGGTAACGCCGGCAAGCACTCTAACCGGGTCTCCCTGTCCATCCGTGTTAGCTGTAGCGACACTCGAGACTAGGCAATCGCTCCTGACCTGAGACGGGTATTTGTTCGAACGCTGACTTGGGTCGTTATCCATGATGAATAGTCGATGCGAACAGACAGCCACTTGGTGGGTTATCAAGAGGCGACAGGGTGCCTTTATGATACCTACCATTTGTGGCTGGGCGACAGAGCGATACCGAAAGAAGACAAAGAGTGACACTGCCTCTCTAACGGGCAAGGGGGGACGCGACGGAAATGGGAAGCAGGGTCATCTATGTGTGTGATCCCAGAACGTTCCCCTTGTTCGAGCGGCGTGATGGAATCGAACGGCTCAGGCTTGGTCTTCGGTTCCGACGTCTCCAGCGAGCTGATTCACCCTACGACTCGGGCATAGTTGGAAGGGTCTTCCATCATTGGTCTTGCGTTTATCCATCCAAGGTACATCTGTGTATCCAACTTCTGTTGGCCATGAGCCTGAGCGATACTCCGTGTGCCTATACGTTGCGCGTCCTTTTACCAGTCTAAGTGACTTACCTCAAGTTTGTGCTGAGCTGGATACTGAAGCCTGAGCACGGATCAACCATCTTGAAAGGATGGCAGCTCGTCAGTAACACATAAAAAAGTCACGATGATAGTAGAGCATGTACAAGGTGGGTCGACTGGAAAGGACGATCTAAATCTGGGCCTGTCTAACTCGGCCGCAGGAGGGACTTATCGCGCCATCCTTATCGCCTCCCCTCGTCACTTTTGCCCACGGTCAAGTGAAATGAACGCGAGACCCGCATCGTTGGTCGTTCTAATCACCACTCTATAAATTCACTCGAGATGACGTGGCGGCTCGAACAAATGAAACAAGAGTTGTCTAGAGGAATATAACTGAAAGAACCGCAATCTAATCATACGAAATACAAGTGTGTGTAGCCGGCAAAACTTTGAGGTCCGAGCTGCTTCATGGTGCAAACTTTGGTCTGAACGGCCCCGATGGCCCAAACCAATTACCAGAGATCTGGATGCCGCGTGAATCTAGATCGATGTGAAAAAGGAAAAAAAAAAATGGTGCTCACCATCAAATTCCAGTATGCCCACGGGAATAGGTCCTGGAGAATATGCTCGGTCACATTATGCGACAAAGATGCGTTTGTATGTACCGTACCTTCTTCAGATGGTAGAAGAACCTATGCCTACTGGTCAACAACACAGAAACAAACTACACGTCAAAAGAGCTGACCTTCGTGGCTGCGCTTGATCACCGAGGAAGTCGGAGAATGTTTCCTTTGGCTCTAAACCATATTGAAATTCGGCCAACATTAATTCGCCATATCCGGTGAGGAGCTACGCCAGAAGTCAGCATGACGAGTGTAACCCAGTACAGATTATGTTAACCGGGCAGCTCGTATAACCATTATATCTGGCGCCACTGATGGTTCCGCTGTCCAGCATCGAGAACAGATTTTCGGTGAGGACGGGGGCCTGCGATGTTATGGCTGCTGCCGTCTTGCTGGTGGGCAGGGAAGCGCAGTCCCCCACGGCAAAAATGCTGCTGAATTCGGGTTTCGCGTGTTGAAGTGTTGCAGGATCGACTTCCACCCATCCGGCAGTGTCAGCAACTGGGGAATCTTTGATGAAATCCAATGGTCCCATGGGAGGTGTCACGTGTAGGAGTGAGTACTCGTGATCGACGATAGTCCCATCGGACTTTTTGAAGCTTGCCTTCCGGTTCGGGACATCAATTGCGACAAGATTGTGTCCGAATTCAGCGCCTACTCCCCTTTTGAGGCGCAAGACGTTGAGCGCCTCCGAGTATTTCTTTACGCTGAACATGGACGGCATCCCGGTCATAAACGTAACATCGATGTCACTGCCTGTGCCAGATTGTCTGTAGTGATCCCAGGCCATCCACATTATCTTCTGAGGAGCTAAGTTGTATAAGCCAAGAGCGTATCGCTTTTAAGAAAGTCCAGATACCTCCGGCACATTTAACTACACCGGTCGGTTGTGTGAAAATTGCGCTTCCACGTTGCAAAGAGCTGATGTTTTGCCAAGTTTTGTCACACGTATCAAATGAGTATATAGATGATACGCCAGAAGTAGGGTCAGCGAGGGCTTGAGACAGGCCGGGAATAGCATCCCAGTTGATCTTCAAACCCGCTGCGATTACCAGTGCTTCATACGTTATCGAGCGACCTGCTGTGGTCGTCACAGACGACGTCGTGGGAGAGAACGCGGCAACGTTTTCTCCAATATGTGCGATGTGAGGTGGGAATAATGAATTGAGAGGGCGTCTAAACTCGTGTTTGGAACTGAGCCCTGCGCCGACGAGGGTCCTGGAAGCGATAAGGAGTAGATTATCGGGCTCAAGAAAATGATCTTACCAGCCGGGCTAAGCAGAAACGGGAAATTAACCATGTGAGCTTGAATAACGCCACGTGTCTTACCTGATAGTAGTGGAATTGGGCCGCATCCAGAACGACAACATCGTCACGGTTCAGGGACCTGCCTGCCGCCTTGAAACGATTGTAGATTTGATTTGCCACGGTCAGTCCTCCAGAGCCTACGGAAATATACCGAACCATACGTCTGGAAAATGCTTATCTGCGACGCAAGGAACTCACCCCCACCGACGACGACAACCTTGAACTTGTCCTTTGTGGCCGTGCTCGCGAACCGGACATGTCGAGCAGTTCGCCACGAGAAACGAGAGGTACAAGGGGCGATCATCGAAAGTGGACAACTTGAACGCCCAGGAGCAGAAGAACCGAGGGTGAGATATTTCCTAGCGCCGGCATGCTGTTGGTCGCGTGTCGTGGCAGCAAATCTGATGAGCAAGAATTGCGAAATCACGACACGGCTATCAATGATTGCATCCGGTAATATCTTCCCACGAGTCGTCCGTATGATCGGCAGAGCCACGTTGACGCCCGTATCAGTCTCAGCGTGGATGTCCTTACTGACGGTAAACTCCCATACAATGCGCTGTAATTTACAAGCTAACCCGCCATTATGTAGGATGACGATTCGCGGAATGCCAAAGTCGTCTCAGGCTCTCCGAGTCCACGCTTGGACCACCCAGAAGATGACGAGGAGACACTATTCTCTGCCAGACCAACCAAAAAGAGTAGAATGATGAATTTCGCAATCTCAAGTGCTTTGAGTCCCGTGGACGGGTCGGGGGAATTGGTCATCGCGGGTACGAGCCCCATCTCTATGCACTCTGTAGAGATCGCTGAAGGCAGGGTAGGCATCCGGGCAAAAGGTGTCGCTGCTGGTCTTAGACGGATGCCCGCAGGCTTTTACACTGCGGTACGAC
>JBBPLQ010000919.1:0-12594 GCA_038089855.1 Royoungia palumana
GCACGTGTTGCAGTGTCATTACGAACAGTATCCTGTGTTACTCAGAAAAAATCAGAATACATAACCAATCTCCATTTGGATATCCAGTCCATCCTGTTCAGAGAACTCGTTAAGCGTACTTGGAAGGCCGCCCTTTTGGGGATAGTGGCTTCCCAGTGGCCGTTGCCTCGCATGGCTTTCTTTTCCAGAAGATAAACTAGTATCCGCGAACCCGGAGCTACTGAAAGACGGAAGGGGTTCGGATCAGCACGTGTACTGACACACACAGAACGAATCGTCAAACCTCACGCATTCAAGTCTTCTTGTCTTGACGAAGACATGCGATGCGTCGGTACTCTTCGGGCTAGTGGAGATATCCAGAGAATGTGTATAGCACACTAAGAAGAGCGTTTGCCGCGCCACTTTGGGGCCAGCTATCGTGAAATACCAAAGCTCGCAGAATTGCCCCGCTTTAAGCTTTCAAATAGCCACAAGGGAGGGAGAGCTGGGGGTGTGTCTGGGACCGGTCGATCAGGGATAGCGACATATTTCGACTTGCTCTTCCTGCGCGACTTTGGTTCGCCATGGCTCTCGCGATTTCTGCGGCTGCTGCTGCTGCCATACAACCCTCACAGCTTGGTTCCGCACGGTCGGTGGAGAGCTTCGGTCGATTGGTCCGATTGAAGCCCAGGTCTATGAAGACTGCCCGTTCATCCCGGAACTCGGGGGGCACGAAGTCCGGCGTGACGGCGTTGTTGGTATCCTCCATAACGTCAAAGGGTAGAGGGCGAGATGGGATCTATGATGGAAGCTGCGAGGTGACGAAACCAGAAACCAAATTTGAACGTTGCATGTTGAAGAGCGTCGAACTTGTGTCTGAGTTTTAGGTAAGCCGTGTCACGGTGCCTCGTCCTCCATCGTCGCTGAGAACGTCATTCGGACTAATAGAGACTAGGGGACGACTATATAACACGACTTTCATGGACACAGTCCCATCACCGCTGATATGGTGCACACCAAGGATGCCCTTCACCTCGCCTCTTGTGACGATAGGTTCGACGAAACCTTTCCTTTGTCAAGAGCCTCAAGAGCCTCACTCCCCATTTCACCGGGTACACACCATTCATATTCTGGTGAAGCGGTTGTCTCTGAATTATCTGCACCACATCCCGGCCCAAATCTTTTATTTGATCCTAATTTCTGTCACCTTGGAGATGGGTGAGTCACGGATGCCGCACTTTGATTGTCGCCAACGCTCTGCAATCATAGACATTCGATGACAATTGCTTCTCAACTAGGTCAAAGAACCAGGTAATCCGCCAACTCTTCCCTGCAATACTCACCGTTATTCATGTATCCAGTCGTAGAAGAGGGATTGATCTGTTGGACACAAGAATGTGGTCCGAGTCTCCACAGTGCCGAAGCTTTGTTACTATGGCACACCCTGAATCGCACCTTGCGCTGATGGGTGTGACATCCGATACATCGACGCTCCCGTCTTTAGCCGGTATGCCATCCTAGATTCTATCCCATATCGTTCAGTGACATAAGTCACCTTCAAGCTCACAGGCTGTCGCCTGATATGGAGCCAATTCCATATGGAGTCACGCAGGCACAATTGAACTTGGCTCAAATGCTGACTCGGACTTCGGAGTTCTACAGCTTAACGGCCCGGGGACACCAGTGTACAGTCCCTGAGATTGAGGTCGGTATGACTCGTTTATCTCCGTTGATATTGATATTGATTGAGTAACTCTTCCAGCTCGATCATCAAGTCTCCCTAGCGAGCCATATACCACTAGTACCCTCCTCAAGTTCTACCGAAAATGTGGCAAGCTCTGTCAACTTGAATGACGAGAAGAGAAAGCGTCTCCCGGTAGTGATCTACCGCCCAACGGAGAAGAAGAGTTCAGGCCGCCTGCATTCTCGACGTGCCTGTGCCGTTAACGTTAACGGAATATGGATAGACAAGGAAGAGCTGAGCTCTGCTGCGGGGCAGGGCAACAGCCTGATCGTCGTCCACAAGTGCCAGTGGGTCGGGGATGGTCCTCCTTGCGGCATGTGGATTGTTGGTTCCAAACCCAGTGTCGGTGCTCATGTGCGCAAGTGGCACGGGCACGGGCACACAGAAGGCAGGGCCACGTGTATGTGGGAAGGGTGTAGGAAGAAGATGATACAAGGCTCGATAAACCGCCACGTCGTGACTACTCACTTGAAGGAGAGATTCTGCTGCCAAGGCTGCAACCAGACGTTTTCACGCAGAGATGTTTATGGCCAGCATGCTGCGAACGAGAACGGGTGTAAGGATGTAGGTGCTGTGGTGGTGTATGGTACGGAACGCCAGGCAATCAACATATGCGAGGCGCTAGAACAGGGAAGTGAACTCCGGTACTCAAGTTGACGGCCTAACGTAGTCAGGTCACTTCTTTCATTTGTAACAACAATATTACTATGCGTACAACGGCAATGCGTATGACTTAGATCTTATGAGGAGGGTTCGATCGACAGTTTCAGCGTCAATTAGAGCAATCTGGCACAGGAATACACTCCCGGGTAACATTCAGAAGATGTCAAATGATATTTTTATTGGTACCGAGACGAAGACACGGTCGAAGTGCAGTGGAACTAGCGGCGATCGACAAGCACAGAAAGCGAGCCAACTTGGTCGATCGAGCGTTGATCACGACCGGTGATCGCGGAGTCGCAAGTGATAATCTTTGACCGCGACATGACTTGGATCTATCGATAGCGACATGTATGTCTGGAGAGCCAAAGAAATACAATACCTATGGATCTATATCGTGAGCACCGCATCTCCGAGGGGACCAGCTGCCAGTGGATACCGTTAAGATCAAGGGAAACAGTGAGTTTCAAAGAACTAGTGGTGGGGATTCAGACAGCTCATAAGATCTCAACGACGATGGGAACTAGGCAAACGAGCGGAACGACAGGATCAGAGGGAGAACATATTCTCTTAGACTGAGATTCTTAAGTGTACGCACACCAGTTCCGGACCGGTACACCACAGTAAGTGATGTAAAACCAGACCTTGCTTGCCGGAGCGAATAAGTTCCTACATCCTGTATCGAACGAAGACTGAACCCTTTCCTCAGAGTACACGTGTATGCATCGACACAAGAATGGCAACCTAGGACGCCACATCTTTGAAATGGCGTCTCTTGCCACACGGCTTGCTGTAGAGTTGCACCGGTTTTGTGATATCTATGTGAAGATAAGGGGAGGACACAGGATGGTATGAATTATCGACCAATCGTGGGACGCACGAGGACGTCCACCTGACGTCTTGGTTGGCAGGGCCCGCCGCCGTCCTCCACGACCTCCGATGCTTGAGAAAAAAGTGGAACAAGAATGGGGCGTTTGGGGGGTTGGTGGCAGCAAGTTGATGCAAAAAACTCGTCGAGATGATTGACACAACCTTGGACAGCTTCCTATCGCTGGGGGGTTCTTGAGGGGTGTCGAAAGTCGGAGCGAGTAGCAACGCTTCTCGGTAATCTAGAAAAGCACCGGCCGGCTGATTCCATGATTATTGGAGGGCAGAAGAATGCTCCGCTATTGAAATGATTACCGGCACACTTTCGATACTGACCACTGTGGCCCGGCGGGACATGACCCACACATTACTGGTTTTGATGCTTCGCCGTGGATACGGGTAATTGACAGCACACCGAGAGGTACACAATCTCCCGCAGGGTTGCTTAAAGACACTTTCACTCTGGTTGACTCGAAGGATTCAGGTGCGCTTGCCATGCACCTCCCCTTTTTACCCGCCCCGCTTGTCTTTACTCCACTTGTCCCAGCTGAAATTTAGTTTCAATCCGTTTCGAGCCGTGGAATTCGGCATTCGTTCCACCATTCACTCCCCATCGACATCGATCATCGTCCCCCGACCATTCTGACACTTGTCACTGCAATCTCGCTTTTTCAATCATCATGGTGTTCAGCATTGCGGCAGCCATGGCCTACGGCTCCATCTATGTATCTGCTTGCATGGCCCACGGTACAACACGACGTGCACGACAACGCGGTGTGCGCGCGATGACGATATCAGTATAACATCGACAGCGCCGTACGGTCCGAGTCCGTGTCTAGACCTACAACCCATGCCCAGTTCAACGTGGTAACAACCCGACGCGCATGCACGTGCCAACACTCTTTATCATTGTCTCCAAATCTCCCCTCCCCTCCCCTCCCCTACCAGTTAGGTCACTCTGTGGACATATCTGGACGATGCACATCATTATCCGTTGTGTTCTCAGGGTTACCTAACGGTTTTTATGATGGATTGCTTACCTTCCAGACCCGAAGGGATGTCTGGCATGTACGAGTAAAGCCGGGGGTACGCCATGTGCGTGCTCTATTGTCTAGCTGATCCTATGCTGCTTGCAAGTTGCAATCTGGACATATACTCGGGCACTGTCCAATTCAGACGCTAATGAGATGCATACGATGTGGTCTTTCTATATTCTGCATCACGATTCTGAATGAACAATCATCAATTGACGCCAGTCCCATGAGTCCCAGGCCCATGACTCGAATTCGTGTGACGTTACAGATTGTGCCCGGACTAATATAATCACAAATTGCAATTCACATACGAACGCTCTCATCAGATGTGACATCATGGAGCGAACCATGCTCGGGCCAATACTCGCCAGCATTTTCTATGACCACCGCAATCACCGGGGAAGGCAGTGTGCCGGCGGGTTGTCCTGATATGAAAATTAGGTTTTTTGGCGGGACTTTCGCGGACTCTCAATAATAGATTTTACAATAAAACTTCGATGGATCTTTTCTCGAAAACCTTCGAGGCGATGCAATTGACACAATCGGATCTTGGCAGATCTCGTCGACCCCACGCAGTACGAAGAAAGTAATGGCTTATATACTTATAAAAGAACATTACTCTTTCATATCCTGCTCATCCAGTCTCTATCCGCACTTCACTCAGCATTCCAAAGTCCCCCTCACTCCAATCCCAGCGTAAGACAGCTTTTCACGAGATGTCCGTGCTCAGACGTGAGCTCTCTGTTGTTTGATACCACACACGTTGACCTTGCGGAAGTAACCCAAAATAGCGTCCACGCTGGCGGTTTTGCGATTTCACCTCTCCCCAGGTGAGTTGTCCGTCCATGTGTGGCATATGGTCATTGATTCAAGAGGTAGGCATCAGTATTCGGAGAAACATTCAATTTTCGAGGGCGATCACCTGAACGTCGCACGTTGTCATCCTGCCAGTGGAATGTTATTGTAAGTCCCCCGAACCATGTACGCTTACTGAACTTATCACCATCGCAGCCTTCCTTCGAGTCATGGAATGTTACCTAATAGTCCTCCCGCTGGTTTGCTCCAGTACGTGTCGGTGGGTATGCTATACGAAAACTGCATCTAACCTGATTCATGGCAGGCAAATGCAACATGACCGCACTCTACAGTGGCCGTATGATAAGCTAATGGCTCCGGAGCCATTATATTTCTCAGCCCGGCCCACCGTGGTGAACGAGACTAACGGCGATGACATGTCCTCTGTCCCCCAGAATGTTCACGGCTCGAGTCTGGATGGTACCTACTCCGGTAGTTGTGCGCCATACCACCGCCAGAAGCTGTGGCCGGACTCATTGGACCCGTTGCCCTTTGCCCAAAATTTCGAGCATTGCCCCTTGGATGGGTCTATTTGCCGCCAGCCCTTCTCGTCTCCATGCCGTGAGGCATGTTCCCGTTACTCAAACGTGCCAGAGGTCACGGAACTACCCATCCCGTTCAGCGTGCCCCCTCGCCAACCACTCCATTCATCCTCGTCCTACCTCCCTCATCCATACCATTCGCCAGATCCTTTGGTCCGCTTCATGCAAGAACATTGTACTTCTTTACCTCGCCACGGACGTGGTGCCTGTGCCATTGAGTACGGCGAGCTATGGCTTGACGAAGGAGAGCTCCGCAAAGCTTTAATAGAAACAGACGGAAAGCTCATCGTTCTCCAATGTCTCTGGGAGAATAACCATTCTCCATGTTACCTCTGGATCAAAGGCGACAAGTCATCCATCAATGCTCATATCCAAAAGTGGCATGGAGGCAAGCCCGGTGAAGAGAAGCACGAGGTTGATTGTCGTTGGTCCTCGTGTGGGAAGAAGATGCGAAAGGAGTCGATTACGAGGCACATTCTCAGTGTCCATCTCGGTGAACTGTGGGAGTGTCGAGGTTGCGGCAAAGAGACCGCTCGGAGTGATGTCCATAGGCAGCACATCGTGAATTCGGATGCTGAGTCATGTCGAACTAGGGGTGCTCTGATCAGATATTCTGCTGATGCACGAATTATCGATGCTTCTGCTGCTCTCACCAATGGAGGAAGGCAGCGGTGTACCGACGCGTAAGTATTGCGTACGACTTGAAGCTTTGACAACATTTATTGTTGATCATCGTCCTGGGTACACTCGATATTTCTCGTATCTGCTGATACAAACCAACGTCGAACTATCTAAGCATGCACACCATCATCTATTGCGCTGTTCATCTTAATCCGTTATCACCTCAGGAATCTTGTCTATCGTCATGACAATATGCTGTACTATACATAGTGCGTTCACAGTTAATTAATTCTGGACATTCCTTTGACAGGAACTGTCATTTTCTCAATATGCTCAATTGGCAAGTGGCTTGCGCTTCCGAGCAGTACTTGTTTCCGACCTTCACTATGAAATGCAATTTAAGACAATACTAACAGGATAACCATGCCTTCCCTTGGGGTCGTCCCGTCCATGGCCATGGCTTTGGAGAGTTTACCAAAGTTTACCAACATAAAAGTGGTCGACTGAGGAATTGGACACAAACCGTAATCCTCACCACAGGCTCCAGAACAAATATCAATGTGTGGCTGCATACATTTGCATTGTGAGGCCGGCCTTCATTGACCAGACTACCTGCGATCTAAAACCTGAAGGTCTGATCCACCGGAAATCCACTCATACGAGCCCATCCGGTAGTTGAATTCAACAAGAAGGAATGTCTGTACGCAACGGCCACCGGGACAAGTACTTCAATACCAAATCCTTCAGCTAGCTACTATCAGAATAACGCACCAGGTGGGAGAGCATTTCGTCTCTCGTGTCTCCGCCAGACTTTGTTTGCAGCCCTGCATCCGACGCGTCATGCATAACCCATACATAACGAGAACGACCTACGGTATCCGTCCGTGGCTAGCGCCCAGCAGAGCCACTCTGATCGTAGCCACTGCAGTCAATCATGAGATGCTCTCCTGGCTCCGATTCCTCTCCTGGCTCGCCGAGCTTGGCGCTCATTTTGGAGTCGGCATGCTGCGCCCGGCTATCAGGCTTTTATTGCGAGCTCGTTTGCAATACGTCAGGTGAAATTCGACAAACATATTCAACGCACGTCCATCTCTTGATCTGACTCTGTTTCGAAGGCTCCTCGGCTTGCGTCTCCTTCAGAGTGGTCCCTGGAATGTGACCATCCGATAAGGAAACAGATGGCCCCAACTCGAAGTTTTGCATTGGGTTCGCGACTTCAAGTTGTACTAGCACGTGAAGGACCGTCAGTAAAAAGGCGAGATCTCCAAGGAAATAAATTACCTACTATTGTCATGACCAACTAGCAACCCGAATAATTACCGCTGGGCCCGTCTATGTTCGGTCCTACCAACCTCGAGTCCTGCAGTGCTGGCAGATATTAAACTTTAGCTGTCACATCCACCTCACCCTGCGTGAGGGAGCTACCCCCCCTCTCGGACATGTCAGTAAGGTCGCTGATACAACCGTCGAAGGGCTTTGAGATGAGGGCGAAAGAAGAAATGGTTCTGAAGTCACGCTTGCCGTCCCATCAGTCAAGTTATCGTGTCAAAGCTGTCACGACAGTGACGACACCATCGAATCATTCAACGAGCCAAATGTGCGTGAAAGAGCGATACGCATACAAGTACCATCATTTCCTAGAAGCATGCATTCGTTGTTCAATGATTATAGAAAGTAGTGTTTAAAGGCATAAGCGGAACATGACTCTAATGGTGATAAGTATTCAGATCCCACACTTGTCGCTTCCGAGCCGGACCCAGATGTTTACATAGCATTACTCGAAATTTCTGTAAGACTCACCTTCCAACAGCCTTAACAGGAATCGCGGCCTCGACGTAAACCGTTTCAAGTCATGATTGGGCAGTGAGTTGCCCTGGAGTAAACCCAATCACTCCTTGCAATAATAGGGACGTTCAAAGTAGAAAACAGCCTCGGTTTTGGGGCTGTTTTGGGAATGGTTTTGAAAATCATTTTGGAAGTCGAAAACTGTTTTGTACTTTGACATACCCTGTTTTGACGTCGTTTTGCTTGGTTTTGCATGGCGCATGCGATCACAATTTCAGTCGGAGTTTGAACTTGATTGTGATCATCGACAGACTGATAACAGCAAGATTTCTTTGCTTCATCCATCATGCCTAGCCAGCCAGAACGCCAACAACTTGCAGAGGTCCTAACTGATGGATACCTTGCTGCTATTATTGCTGAATCCTATAGTCTGGCTGATCCTCCCACATCCTCCAGCTCTGATTCTAACTCTGAGGAGTCAAGCAGCTCATCATCAGACTCTGAGCTGCCAACAGCAGGCCAGTCCACTTTGCATCTGCTTGGTATACTCTATTCCTGCAGATACCTTGTTGATCGTCAACCGATCATCAAGAGTGGTGAGAATTTACGACTTCTTCTCACAGATTGGAAGCATGAGCATCCAGATATATTCCGGACACATGTCCGGATGACTTCAGAGTGCTTTGATGTACTTCTGGCTGCTTTGCAAACCGATCCTGTTTTTGAGAACAAGTCTAATCTCCCACAGAGCTTATCTGTTGCAGCTCAACTTGCCATTACTCTTTACCGCTTTGGACACTATGGAAATGCAATTAGCACAACCATGGTTGCATTGTGGGCAGGGATTGGCTATGGGACTGTTCGACTCGTGACCAATCGTGTCATGACAGCAATCTGTCGTCCTTCCTTTCGAAATGCTGCACTTTATTGGCCATCAGCAGAGGAGAAAGAGGAGACAAAGCAATGGGTTGAGGATAACTCATGTCCAGCTTGGAGAAATGGATGGGTAATGGTGGATGGGACTTTGGTTCCTCTGTATTCTCGTCCAGGATACTTTGGCAATGCTTTTTATGATCGCAAATCAAACTACTCACTAAATGTTCAGGTATGCTTGATTATTCAATGTAAACTAAGCTAATCTACTTTTAGATTGTCTCTACTCCTGATCTTCGCATTGTGGATTACTCTGTTGGACTTCCTGGAAGCCAACATGATTCAACTGCCTTTTCAGAAACACGCATTGCCAAAAGCATGAAGTTTTGCTTGCCTCCAATGAATGGATTTTTGCTGATACAGCATATCCTCTTCATGATTGGTGTCAAGCACCATATAAAAAGTAAGTTTTTTGTATCTTTGTTTTCATTATAGGGTTGTTTATTTTGGCTAGGCCTGAAAAGGATACTGAGGAGAATACCACCTACAACTATTATGTCTCCAAGATTCGGATCCGTTCAGAACATGCAGTTGGATATCTCAAGGGTACTTGGCAATCTTTACGAGGCCTTCGTGTTCGACTTGACACTGAAGATCATATCCAATATTCCTTCCCTTGGATTATCTCCTGTATTCATCTGCATTTATTTATTCTCAGCCATCAAAAGGGTATCAATACCACTAGAGATCATTCCTTTCAAAAAGGACTCCAAATCATAGCAGATGAACATGAAAGATATGCAGAGCTAATGGCAATTAGAGAGCAATAAGCTGATGAAGATGAAAGGGAGAGGGAAAGAGATGAGGGAAGAAATGTGGAATTATTAAAGGGAAGGATTAGAAGAGATGAGATGAAACTGGCATTATTCAGATTCTTATATGAGAAAGAGTAGAGGGTTTGAAAGGAATGGTGGTAAAATGTATAAAGGAGTGACAACAGAAGAAAGGATTAGAAAAGACAGTAATCAAAATGAAAAGTATTCAAAGAAAAGACTGACATATTAAAAAAGTGGCAATTTTTTGAATGAATGACTATTCAAAGGCTTGAATCAATAGCAAAGGAAGAATGAGGAGGAAGACCACTCTGTACCCTAGCCAGCTCAATTTATTTGTCTATCATCAACAGCTGATGAGCCCTGTCAGCTGCAACTTGCTCATTTTGAGCTTGAATGTGCATCCACTCAATTGTAATGGCTGTCTCATGAGCAGACTTATGCTTGATCTCCTCTCTGGCAATACATTGCTTGGCATTGACCACATTCATAGTAAGTCAAGCCTCCCATTCTGCATCTGCTACCTCTTTAAGTAAATCTTGAGGGGACTTACATTTCTTGCTAGGCTGAGAACTAACAGCTCCACTCCTAGAATGCTTGGCAGGAATAGTCACCTTGAGATTGGATGAGGATAAAGTACCATTCTCTTCACCTTCATCACCATATAGGTTACCATATGGTGACAAAGGTCCAATACTCTGAGATGGAAAATCCCCATCTAGTGTTGGAGATGGAGTGCAATGCCACTCAAGCAAAAGCTCCTCCTCCTCCTCTCAAGAAAATCAAATGAGAACAATATAAATAATATTAAGACTTACCTCCTGGCTCTCAGTCTCCTCAACACCAAGGACAGTCAAATCAAGACTAGACTGACTGTTTGAGACTGCTTTTCAGCTAGAGACAGGACTTCCTCCCATCAACTCATTGAGGTGAAGATACCAAGGAAACTTCTCCTCAATCAATTCTAGACATTAATGATCAGCAAAGTATTCATCATAAAAATATAATCCAATATACCCCATGCATTTGCTACACTACTTCCTGCCTGAAGCTCACCTGCACAACCAGTTGTAACCAAACCATAACCAGTTTCACCAAGTGTTTTGCAATGTTCTGCAAATACTGATTGAAGACTGGTATAAAATATAAATTTAAAAAGCATGAGCTCAAGTTGATTAAAAGGCCATATTTACATACCTGTTAACACAGTTCCTAATCACACCCTTCAACATTGAAAGGTCATCCTTGATGTACTCAGCCTCAAAAGTAGTGCTTCCACCAAGGAAGAAAGCCTCAGCAATGTCAGAACAATGCTGGAGAAGGTTCTTCTCCTTTCCAGTTGGTGTGGGGTTGATAGAACTCCCTTTGTCAAAGCCAAGGGCAACTTTCCATGTGACAGAGTCCTCAATCAGAATCAAAAGAGTATCTGTCAAATGAAAATTATCAGGCTTAGACCAGCTATCCAAATATTAGCTGTAAAATAGTATATATGGTCCATAGCTCACTGGACTGTAACTAGGGCCTTCTTGGTTTCACCTTGGTTTTCCTTTTCCTTCGAGGAGGCAGCAGCAGCTTTGGCTGCACTAGTTGGCTTTGTGCTGGACACCAGGGCTGTCTTCTTTGGCATGCGAGAAACAGGCTTAGAGGAGATCTTAGAACCTGCCATGTGTAATAAGCTGGCTTCGAGAAAATGAATAATGGGTTGAAATCAAACAGAAATCATGCACACAAGGCAGTATGTGACATTAGGGGAGCTCAGAGTCGTCGCTTTTCGCTTTCGTTTTCACTTTTTGCATTTCGCTTTTGGTCACATGACACCATTGGTAGACTTAGCATTTAGTTAGCAGATTGTTGACATGTGATTATGTAATCCATGTTATCGCACACATCAGTGAGCCACAGCAACTGATTTCAAGCCACAACAACTGATCTTTCACTCCAACCACCTCAATCATACCTCGTACAACACTCCATGACCAGTACCTTGCAGCATATATGCTGCTGATGGTCCTCAGAGCTGTAACTAGCCCTCCAGAAACTCTTGAAGCACTTGTTCAAGAGCTTATCAGTGGACTTTGGCCGTATCATTCGGTGAGAGTAGGGACCACGCGGGTTGGATCCCCGCGTGGAACCGCAGGGGAACGACAAAGTCAGCCTAGACCTACGAAAGTGGTCAGGTGCGCCGGCTCGTGGGTAGGAGCACACCTTTTTAGGTCCCTGCTGGATTCTTCCGACTGGGAATCTCCCCCTTCCCCTCCCACGTTCACCCATTTTATAGCAACCAGTATTGCGGGAGGTCATCGCACACACCCTCGTCACTGCAATTTACTCCTCCTGTCTAGTGCTACTGGGAGTTCCCTAAACGCCTCTGAGGTAGGCTAAGCGGTCGGGGTAGCGGTGCCCCCTGACGAGAGCTTTCGCCAGCTCGAAACCGCTTGCCCATCCCGCTCCCCCTTTCATTCCACTCCTGTACCGTGTCGAGCACGACCACCCCTATTGCATGTCCAAATCCTCGGAGATGGACGCCTGGCGGACAGTGCACAACGATCGTAATTACCTCAGTTCCCTCTCTCGTACGCTGACTAACGATCAGGTGTGCGAAGCACACCTGATCGAAAGGACTTGGATATCAGCTGTGTCCTGGCCATTCGTCAAACCAGATATTTGCATGGTTGCACTCCTATACTCAAATCTGGCAGCCTACACCTTGCATGGGAGTATGCAAAGTCTCCTGCTGATCACCACCGCTTTATCAACATGCTACGTGTTTCCCCTGAAGTATTCCAAGTCATATTGTCACT
>JBBPLQ010000921.1:0-12573 GCA_038089855.1 Royoungia palumana
CTGTCCTAACTGTGACACTGGGGATGGTCTCCTAGTATGTCAATCTGTTCTAGTCTGTCCCAATCTGGAGTTAGCATAGGACAGACTACATTGTTTTGTCCAGATCTAGCCAGTTGGGAACATAGATGGGAGAGCTAGAGGACTGTCTAGTATGGTCTAGTCTGTACAGTGCTGGACAGCCAAAGGCTGGTTTGCTGATGTATTCTGTGAGGCTTTCTTTGCTCCTCTGTCAGCTATGACTATTCTGATGCTTGTAGCATTTCCAACCCCTCCATTCTTCAATCCAACCATTGGAATAATGTTTTAGGACCTCTTGGATTGCTATGCAATGATTTCAAGTGCTATATGCTGTTTACATCCAAACTATAGTGTCATCCTGGAGGAATGTGAGATGCTGAGGAGAGAGGAGGAAAGGTCATGATCTGAGTATTATACATCACGTGCAGATTATGTAATGTATAGGGTGCATGTAGTGTAGGGCAATGGACAAGTGTGAAGTGATGACAATGAATAAACTTAATGATAACATACCCCTCTTACTTCAGGAGGAGTCCAAGAGCTGAACGAAGTTTAATGAATGCAGGGCATGGTAATGCTTTCATAAGAATGTCTGCAATATTGAGATGAGACAGTACCCAAGAGAAAGTGAAAGAGCTGTCTTCTACATGGAATTGAATGAAATGATAATGAGTATCTATGTGCTTGGTTCACTGATGAAACTTTGCTGCAGTGGAGAGCAAGATGGTGCCTGCATTGTCTAGGTGGATTGGGGTGGGCTTGACAAAAACGATTCTGAGTTCATTCAGAAGGGTGTGAATCCATAAGCCTTCTTGCAGAACATGAGTGGCAGTGATATATTCCACTTTGGTCCAGGACAATGCAATTATGGTCTGGCATTTCGAAATGTGAGATATGAGCCCTCCTACGAAGAACCAGGTGTAGCCACTTGTAGATCAGTAGTTGGACTCATTTGCCCAACTCATATCCACATATGCATCAAGGTTTATACCATCAGGTTGGTGCTAATATCATAGTTTGAGATCAATAGTGCCTGCCAAGTATCTCAGAACTCGTTGAACAATCGAAAAATGACATGGTGATGGGCTCACGCTGTGTTGGGCAAGAAGACTGACGATAAAGGCAATATCGGGACATGTATTAATGGACAGGTAGATTAGTTCACCTCAATTGCATGAACCCCAGTTCTGCCATTACTGTGCAAACCTGGCCATACCATTCAAGTGCAGATTGCTTCAAACCATAGATTGTTCGAAGTATTAGCCAGACCTTGGTTTTCCAATTGCCATCCTCAAAACCTTTTGGCTGGCGCATGTAGATCTCCTCCTTGAGTACCCCCCATAAGAAAGCATGTTTCACATCAAAGGTGTCGAGTTCCCAATCCTGATGACATGCTATTGCCATAATCAAACACACGGAGGCCGGTTTGATCACAGGAGCAAAGGTTGCACCATAGTCCACTCCCAGGATTTGAGAGAATCCCTACACAACCAGGCATGCCTATCCATATGTGGCCATGGTGTGGGAGCCCACGCTGTTTCCCATGCCTTGATTAGGACTGCCCCTCCTCACCCCTTGGCCTCATTTCTTTCTCCTTCACATTTTATTTCATAACCAACCATCAAAACAGCCCAAATGTGTGTGTCAGATGGTGATCTACAATTTCTAGGTCATCTAGTGTCCATTAATGCTGTCAATCACCCATTGTGAGTCACACTTTCATGCTTGTCAAACACATGATCAGTAGGCCCATAGACATCTGCACACACTCCTACATGATAAAACAACTATCAGACCTTACATTCCGGTCATATGGGTATGATGTGCAACAATAGTGATGTTGTGTGTACCCTTTGTTGGCGAGTGGTGAGGGTTTTACCTCTTATATTGCCATGCTGATGTTTTTTGCCTGTAGATTCTTGCACATGCATGTACACAGCTATCGGGCCACTGGACCTCACTCCTAGGACCATGAAGCATCATTTGTGATGGTTGTTGTTGGGTGTGCATGCCAGGTTATCGTGCAGTGAGTCTCTTCTTCCTCCTCCTCCCTCCTTGCATATTATCGTCATACTTTGTCATGCCAACCCTTGCTGGTACAATACCCATCTTCAATCATTTCTTACAGTCACTCTATACCATCCAACATGACAATCACATCAACCTGGCTCTCCATTGTTGAGTCATGTACTGCCCCCTCCCACTACTGTTAGCCATTATCGACATGGGATCACACAGGAATTTTTCCTGGGGACTGGTATCACCATTTTAGGTTGTTTTTGAGTACATCTAATAAATTGAGACAGTTTTTCTCCTTCTTCTCACCATCCCCTCTGTTGAGCTGCCATGCTGATGAGTCACACCTAGATATGAGTCATGCCTATTGTCATACCACAAGCCATGCCTACAGGTATATATGGTACCAAGCTAGCCCGAATGTTAGGTAAGTTATTTAGGGTTTGTTAGTCCGGTTTGCATTCATGCTTGTTGTATGGGGTGTTAGGAGGTTTACCCCCCCAGTTAGTTTCAGTTCAGGTTTCCTATGGTAAGGGTCTATTCAATTATCTTTAAGCACATCTAACAGACTGAGAAGTTTCTCTCCCTCTCATTGCTGTCCCCTTTATCAAGCTGATGAGTCATGCCTTGATGAGTCACATCTATCCTCATACCTCAAGTCATGCCTATTAGTACATGCATACACTACAAGCTATCCCACATGGCAAATGAGGTTAGTTCAGGTTTGTTAGTCCAGTTTGTGGTCATGCTTGTTACATGGGGTGTCTGGGGGGTTTACTCCCTAGTTAGTTAGGGGTCGGGTTTGTTATTGTAAGGGTTTATCTCTATACAGCTGTTTGTACTACATCCATCATGGCTATCTGACTTGATATAAGCTGTTAAAGATGCCTGGTTATTGAAAACAAGCTATATTATGCTCCCTCCTTACTCAGATTGATTACTAACATTGCCCATACAGTGTCACATTGCTGCTTAGTCTATTTGTTTGGCTTTGTTGTCACTTCCCCCATAATTCTTACTGCTCATTTGTTTTTCCCATCTTTCCCCTTCAGACCTACCTTTGTTGAGTCAGACCTTGACACACATTGGTTCCAGGAAGTCCGAGGGAAGTCTTGGACAGTCCAAGCATAGGAGGAGTGATAGGAGCGGTTGGGAGCGGTCGATTGGGGCTAGAAAGGTGTCGGAAGGTCGGTCAGGTCATCAGAAATGCTGGTAATGGATGGATTGATTGATAGGAAGGTAGGTAGGTACAGAGGAGTCATCGGGAGGGAGTAGATAATGTCTGAAAGGTGGTAAAAGCTCCCTAGACAGGGCTAGGTACATGAATTTATAGTCTGGGCATTTCCCGGACTGTATAAACAGTTTTCAAAGCTCAGAAATAGCTAAATAATGAATCTATAGTATGTAGACCTACTGCCGAGTCAAGTCCAGGGCATATGAACGAAGTCCAGAGCGCAGGAAAGTAGTCCGAGGTAGTCCGGATCGCGAGAAACCCGCCGGGAATAGTCCGGACCGTGGGAAAGACGACCGGACTATCGAATATGTGTCTGGAATGTATGTGATGGGACTGGAAAGTGGACAACGGGGCCAGAAAGTGGAGAATCGGTCTGGAAAATGGATGTTCGGGCCCGGAAAGTGTGCATTGGTCTTGGGATGAAGCCGGGATATCTACCTAGAGCTATCCCAAGCTCTACATCGGGTCTGACCATTCTGCCTGCTTATGTGCCTGTACAGACACTGTTGCATGTCCTCAGGTCGATTCTGCATCCTGGTCCTGCCTCGAGCACCTTCACGTATGTCTGTGTTCTCACTTGTGTCCAGCTGTGCTGACGGGTCCAGTGGCTTCCCAAGCCTATCTGCAATGTACATCTCCCACTGGCACTAATGCATCTGACATGTTATCATAACATGGATAACCTCAGCATTGACACTCACACACCAGACATGCCCCCTCTCGAGCTCAATGCTCAAGAACTCCCTCAGGGACTTGCCCTGTATGGTATCCGGTGCGTCTGCAGTTCTTCCATGACCTGGCAACTAGTTTGGTGCATTCCAATGTTCTGGCAGTTCAAATAGTGTCCGACATCACCTTTCACCTCCTGGGCCTGATTTGCTTGCTTTCCAGTTAGTGTTCACATTTCGACTCATGTCAGGTCACAATGTGCACTGCTAATTGCGCCAGCCCTCTGACATAGCCTCCCATTGATACCAATGCCATCACCATTTTCACAGCTCTGATAGTCCTCAACATTGCCCATTGCCTCCTGTACCTGACCTACATCTCAACTTGGTGTGCCTGTTCCTATGGTCTCTGGGAGTTCCCTAGAACTGCCAGGAATGATAGTGAAAAGTCCAAGGACTAGCTGAATGGGAGTAGCTAGGGTGTTGGGTAAGTAAGTGCAAGGTTTGGGATTCATCCCAAGGGGTCCCTAGTGGGTCTGGGATGAAGTCCTAAGTGCAAGAGGAGTGATAGGAGTGGTCAGAAGCAGTTGATCGGGGCCAGAAAGGTGTCAGAAGGTTGGTTGGGTCATCAGAAATGCTGGTAATGGATGGATTGATTGATAGGAAGGTAGATAGATACAGAGGAGTCGTTGGAAGGGAGTATATATTGTCTGAAAGGTGGTCCCCTGCTCCCTAGACAAGGCTAGGTACAGGAATTTATAGTCCAGGCATTTCCTGGACTGTATAAACAGTTGCAAAGCTCAGAAATAGCTAAATAATGAATCTATAGTATGTAGACCTACTGCTGAGTCAAGTCCAGGGCATAAGAACAAAGTCCAGACCGTGGGAAAGTAGTCCGAGGTAGTCTGGACTGCAAGAAACATGCCAGGAATAGTCCGGACTGCAAGAAAGATGACCAGACCATCAAATACATGTCTGGAATGTATGCGATGGGACTGGAAAGTGGATGACAGGGCTGGAAAGTGGATAATCAGTCTGGAAAGTGGACAATCGGGCTCAGGAATGGATAATCGGGCCCAGAAATGGATGTTCGGCATGGAAAGCATGCATCAGTCTCGGGATGAAGCCAGGATATCTACCTAGAGCTGTTCCAAGCTCTACAATGGCTTCATCTCCCAGATGAGTAGCTTAGGCTCTGGGTCACTTGGACGTTACTCCATCCATTCTGACTTATCTGGCATGTTGTTCAACTCGGTCTCACATCCTCAACATGTTTTGACCATTTCGACATGTCTGCTTTGCCTCCCAGGCCATCAGGGTTGCCTGTAACACTCCAGTGGATCTCCTTCATCTGTGCATCTACATAGGCTATTTGGGTAGATATGTTGACACACTCTTCACCCTTTCTAGACATGCCTGGTGCCTCTAATACTTCTTGATGCCTCTGCCATATCTGCCATGTTGCCGGCCTGCTTGCTTCCTCAACATCTGCACTTGGGGTTCTGTCCCATGGCCTGTCCAGCATGTTGCTGGTGTCTCTGTGGTTCTTTGACACTCCTCATGCATTTGTTGTGTTTGCCTCGGCACTGGCACCCTCAATGTCCCAGCTTGCATGTAGTAATCACCCCCACTCTCAAGGTCTAAAATGTCTTCTGGGACTGCATGGATTGCTCAGGTACATCAGTCACCTTGTGCTTGAGCCATCCATGCTGACCTGCCTTCTCTCCAGATAGCACTTCCAGATCGATTGCTCCAACTTTCAGCATTCATCGCTTGCTGTACTAACCATCCAGCATCTTATGGATGCCATCTCCATCAATCTCATGGTTTCTTGGACCTGAACTTCCCTTTCTGGATGCCTGGCTCACCTCAATACACTTGTTTCAATGCTGTGCCACTCCCCAGTGCTTGTGAGATACTCATGGACACTTTCAAAGCCATCTGAAATGTCCATTCTGCCACCCACCTTGTCCTCACTCCAAGCCCTCCTAGGTGTGTCCTCTGGATTCCAGCATACTGGCCATTTGTGCATTCAATCTGACGTCTTCTACAGCTTCTGAAACAACACCCAAAACAAAAGGATGATGTGTAGTGGTCTTTTGGTAGAGAGACTAACTCTTTATGAGGATTGTTTGAGTGGAAGATACAAGTGAATTAAACTGAGGACTATCAAAGTACAGCTCAGGTATATATACTACTCTAAAGTATTTGTATCTATTTGTGTCCTGGTCTGTGCGAACTAGTGTGCTAGACTTTATACCATAAAAGGAAGTATCTAGAATGACCTGGTTAATGAAAGTGGTGCCATGTAGGCTGTGCGAAAGTAATAATATGATTGGATGGAAGAATCATATGACATAATGAGGCTGTGTAATGTGGCAGCCAATAGAAATAGGAGTTGAGCATAGGTTTGGCATGAGGCAGAAGTCTAGAACAAGTCTGGTAGAAAGGCGGGAGGAATGACATAGCATTCTTGAGGGATGAAGACTTGTTGATAAGATAAGATAGGGTTAGATGGCATAAAGACAGGGGTTGAGGATAGGGGTTTAGGAGTGTTCATAACAGCTTCTTCAAACATCCCTGATGCTTCTAACATGTCTATATCACCTCCTCCTTCACCCTTCCATCCAGATGCTCCACTCGTCCCCTACTACTCCTACAACTGCCTATCCTTCCCTTGCCCCTACTACGATGCCCTCTTCTTCCCTCCTGTTCATTCTGACACCAACAACCATCTCTTTGAAGAATAGCAACCCTGGCAGCTTCAGCTGTCCTGAACCTATTATGGCACACATAGAAGTCTCTACACATCCTGTGACATCTGTGCATAACCAATCTGACTCAGTACTCACTGATCTTCTGATCAATCTTCCAGTGAGTACTTATCAAGTTAAAGGGTCCACCCCCATGAGGCTTCAGCATGCCCATGTAGCACAGACCATCAACTTTCATGCTACCAAATTTAACCTGCTTTGATTGTGCTCAGGGCCTGTTTGATTACCTCCATTCCCACAACATTTGGAGTCTTGGGCTGTCGCACGAGTCATAGACAGGCTGGTTACCAGGCTATGAGTCTCTTCATCACAATAAAGATAGAGGAAGCAGCACTCTGAAACAGCTGCTCATTTTTGGCCACATGAGGTGCAATCCTGTCACTGATCGACCACATCATGATACTGAATCTCATCATTAGACTCCGTTCCAAGAGCATCATGTCAACCAGCTACCTATCTATCTGACTATTTCTGTATTGACCACTGCTTGCCCATTTGCCTGCATCCACCTCAGTCTTGACCAATTCAACATGGACAGGGCAGGGCATCCTTGTTTGTCTGGCACTACCCTCATGGCTGCAATCACCTCCGTTTGTAGTATGGGATTTTGGCTCTTTGGTTATGATCAAGGAGTCATGTCCAGCGTTATGGTCTCGCAATCATGGCTTGCACAGATGGGACATCCAAGCACTGTCATGATCAGTACAATTACTTCTATTTACAATATCGGTGCCACACTTGGCACCATCACAGCTGCCAGTAGTTCCGAGTATCTCAGGCAGAAACATACATTGATTCTCAGGGTGACCGTTCTTGTCATAGGGTCGGTACTTATGGGCTCTGTGTTTGAACGGGTTCAAATGATGGTGGGACTTATCATCACTGGTATTGAAATGACTCTAGAAAGAGAGTGAGTCGAATGGCATAGAATGTGGTACAAATAATAAAAGAGAGATTACGATGCCTAGTATCCTGGCGAAGGAGCCATGGACCACCTGGCTTCCTTACATCGCCTTGTCTACAGAGGGTCAATGCTTTTGAGGAGGAAAGAACAAGTTGATATTCCAGATACAACTACTGTTAAATGTACTGCTATAAACTACAAGCTAGTACGAGTTGGGTAAATCATAATGGGGAACATAGTCCATAGTAGTCAATAAGGATGGTAATATGGGCGCTGTGTCTGGCGCTAAGGCAATGGACACTCAGCTCTGGCTATGATGGCTCTGGCTCTGGTCAGTACATCGGATGGCTATGATGGCTCTTATACTCAATGACTCCTATTGGCTCTGGCTAGGGGCTTTACCCATGCATAAAGAGCATATAAGGTTTGGGTGGTCCTCAAGACCGAAGTAAAGAAAGTATACAACACTGTCTCCAGTGAGGGAGTTTACCAAGTTGATAAAACTAAAGAATGTGGTGCTACTACAGCAAGCTTATATACTATTCTATGTATGTTAGGTAAGTGAGTGTGATTGGTTGATAAGGAGTGGTACAATGTCTAGCATCTAATTAACGATTGGAGGATAAGAAATGACTATGTGTGAGTCATAGATAAGGCACTGCCTTGAGAATGGAAGAGAAGCCGTTGAGCTTCTATGAAATGGAATTGCATAGGATCATATCCAATTGGTTCCCTATTAATATGGTGCTTCTATTGTGGCAGCCAATAGGAATCAGTTCTGAGCATAGGTTTGGCATGAGGCATCTATATTTAGAATGTGTTCTTCAAGGACAAATGGGTTGGAACGACATAGGTAGATGTTGGTTTGAAAGTCTTGTCAAAAGACTTGATTGGATCATGGGGCATGAAGAGTATAGGAAATGGAATAGGATTGAAGGTGATCATAACAGCACATCCATCTTGGCAAAATTACAAGGTGTTATGTACCTCTGATAACCCTATGGTCCAGCATGAACATGCAGAGATCCTGGATGCAATTGCACTTGAGGCAAAGGAGGAGGGTTCTTGGTTGGACCTATTCAAGGACCATGGCATCAAGGGGGACAAACAGTT
Source organism: Royoungia palumana (assembly GCA_038089855.1). Taxonomy (NCBI): domain Eukaryota; kingdom Fungi; phylum Basidiomycota; class Agaricomycetes; order Boletales; family Boletaceae; genus Royoungia; species Royoungia palumana. The sequence goes on from JBBPLQ010000921.1 coordinate 8,728, forward strand.
TTACCTTGCCCTTGGTATTCAGTTCATGCAACAGATGACAGGTTCAGTTCTGACAGTATACAGTTGTGGTGTTTAATGTCCTTCCTTTAGGCATTAATATTATCACATACTATGCACTGACACTGTTTCAGCAGACCTTGGGAATGTCACAAGAATAGTCACTCTTCGTTGGCGGTTTTCTTCAAGTCTAGTATACAGTATCATCACCTCCTTTGTTACCGTACGTATGCGGACATCCGTTTTCGCTGATGTCTCCTAGTGATGTTATGTACCTACAGTGGTACACCATCAATCATATTGGACGTTGCAAGCTTTGGATCTTGATGGCATGCAGACAGTGTCTTGTCCTCATTTAAGAAGCTGTCTGCATTAGGCTGAACATGCTGTGTGCAAGTATTAGAGCGGTCTTTTTGGTTTTTGCCTATGAGGTGTGCTTCACATGGGGTCAGTCACCCTTTTTGTTTATTGCGTTTTTCTGATATATTGCGATAGGTTGGATGGCTACTGTGTGGGTTTACCTCCCAGAGATCATGCCTCTCAAGCTTCATACAAAAGGTGCTGCCCTGGCAACCGCTGCTGACTTTCTGGGAAACTTTGTGGTACGTTTCTCATTGTCCTTTTGGATGCTGGATACATGCCATCAAACGCACATGTTTGTCATGGGTCATCCAGATCACACCACCTGCACTACACAACATCAGATACAGGACCTACATTATCTTTGCAGTCTTCAACTTTGTCAATGCCTGCATTGTTTGGGCATTTTATCCTGAGACAGCAGGGTTGACACTCAAGTCGGTGAATGATCTCTTCCGTAATGACAATGAACCTACTGGTTCTTGGTTACAGTGGTCAGTTGTAGGCAAGGCAAGGCTGCTGTGGAGAGGGCCAAGAGAGAACATGCTGGTGGTGTTGATGGTGCTATCGGTAGCAGCCTGGCCTACAGGAATGCATCCATTGCAAAAAAGTGACAAATATGACTATTACATCACTTGGCGGCACACTTGCCATACTTGTGTTTGCACACATCTTGGGCAGCACTGAACATAATTCCCACAGCTATATTGATCCACCTCACCAGTGAACATTTGAACTCGGGCAACTCGATGACCCCACCTTCGCACCAGCTCATTCATCATTCTCACTACTCTATCCAGATGACCCATGGATACACAAATGCACCACGTTCCTTCCAAGCATGTTTGTCTTTTTGTGCATGCGTGTGTCCCAGGTCCTTCTTGATCAACTTGGCACAGACAATGAATGCAAGTGCAGAGATTGCATATCACCACCAGCGACCAGAACATCAAGCACCCTCGTCCTGTTGGCCAGCAGTGAGATGACTGGTGCCTTTCTGATTCTTGCTCGTGATTCTCTCTGATCAGCTGTCAGGTATACCCTCCCTGGACCCCAACTCCCCTTCATCCGATGATAAAGTGGTCTTGTTTCGAGGTGGCTATGGTTGAACTCAGTTCTGTGACCCCAGCAGAGTTGGGCAAGCTCGTTGATAGGTAATTCCATATTTGCCAGTGTATCTTGTCAACCAACTCATTTAGCTTACAGGTTGCCTTGCATGAACCCACTATCAAACACTATCCTTCCCACTCGGAGCTTGTTAGTAGGAAGCCCTTTGGTACTCATGAACATCTCCCTACAATCCACTACCCTTGATTCCTGTCAAGCTTGGACAGTTTGATATGAATACAAAATGGCCTGCTTTGCTGAGTTCAGTAGCAAAGATGAAGTAATGCTCAAGCATGTCCAGTTCCTCGTGGTCCATGTCTCGATCATTTAATGTGTTCTAGACACTGCCAGGATGCATGCATGATGCCTATGCATAATCATGTTTGGGTCTACCATCATGCCCCCCTCGAATTAAGCGACAGACACAAGCCAAGGTGCTGGTCATCTGCGAGTTTCGGGGATTTTTTCACAGGCAAGTTCAACAATGTAATCAAGAGACAAGACATGATTGTGAGGTCAATCAATTTGTTGAGAGCCATTGAAAGACCCTGATGTGTGATCCTAGCTCACCAAAATCTACCCATATGAAAATGAGCATGGGCTTGTGATGTCCCATCACGTCCTCCACACATGCCTTATTTTTGACTCATGAGCTGGGGCATCAGCAGGCAGGCCAATATTGGAGTTGGATGGCATGCTAGTGGGTTTTCATCGCATCACATCATGACTGCTCTGCTCATGGATTTCAGGAGCCGTGTGCTTGCTGAACTTCAAGTAGGGTTCTCATGCCATATTCATGTTTTTAATACATGCGCTGCTCATGCGTGCATCAGGCATGCTCCTTACATCAGTGGTCTATCCGAACGGTGCACCACTCAACATAAGCACCCCAGACACTTGGATCGAATCCAAGCCATTGCTGCAACATTGCAACCACCTGGCTATACGAACAAGAACAAGGTGGACGCTTTGATGATCATGGAGGCATGTGTTTGCCTTCCAAGTTGATCATGCCACCGTGGGATTGATATACAATCAGCCCTACTAGAGCTGTGTTCTGCTTGCCTCAAGGGATATCATAGTCGACCTCAAAGGATCTGAGCCCATTCATATGTGCTGTAACGAGCCACTGTGGTCGGTATTGATTTCCTTTTATAGTAAACATCTTGGTTGTGTTTTTGGATCTGAACATCCAAGTGGACAACAAAGCTGCCTCTCAAGCCTCTCAAGTCATCACCAGGAGTAATGATTTCCTGCTCCTGATTGACACAATTTAACTATGTTCTCACAGATCATTTTCCATATGACATGTTTCTGCATTCAGACCCAGTGCGACTTGTACCATCTCAGTCGGATGTGGGCAGAGAAGCCGATAGAGGTTAGGATGCACTTGAGGTGGATATCCTAATAATTTCACTGTGCATATTCTCATTCTAGTTTGTGGTCATGATGGCATAGGTCTCCCGCATCGTGGTGGCATTGAAAGAAGCTTGGTTGATTGAGGTCCTTGCGAGCCACAAAGATTGTATGCATCAAGTGTCATTGCACCTCAATGGCTGAGCTACATGGGACTGGTGTCATTTATCCCCACGATGAGGATTCTGCAAATGTTTTGTGAGTGTCCAAACCTGGGAAGGTGGGTGAGCTGGAAGAAACTGGGGAACTTCAGAGAGTGAAGAGGAAAATGAAGAGTGATAACAGGTCTTGTCACACGTATTATGAGGAAAGGTAGAGTGGTCTCTCGAGACTTTCAATGTGCCATTTCTTGAATGATGAAAGACACAAACACATTGCTGTTATTCAAAGAGATGACTGTCAGTACCAGAATAAGCAAGGAAAGGATAGGCAGTCATAGGAGTAGCAGAGAATCCAGACTGAAGGATGACACAGGAGGTGATGCAGACATGTTAGAAGCATTGGGGACATTTGTAGAGGGTTGAAGAGGTTGTATGAGATGTCAGATTGAATGCACAAACAGCCAGTGTGCTAGAATCCAGAGGACATGCCTAGGGGAACTTGAAGCAAGCTGGACAAGGTAGGCAGTGAAACGGACGTTTCAGACAGCTTCCAAAGTATCCATGAATATCTTGCAGGCGCTGGGAGGGAACACAGTATTGAGACAAGTGCATTGAGATGAGCTGGACATCCAGGAAGCGAAGTCCAGTCCAAGAGGCATCGGTTGACAATAGAGGCGATAGGAACTGCAAGATCGACAGAGATGGTGTCCATATTTATGGGACAAGATGCTGGAGGTCAGTGAAACAACACCCAAATTGAAAGGATGAAGTTTAGTAGTCGTATCAAGAGCGACCAACTCTGAGATGATTTGAGTGGAAGGTATCGAAGTTGATTAAACTGAGGAAAGTACGCTACTACATGAAG
>JBBPLQ010000922.1:0-12567 GCA_038089855.1 Royoungia palumana
ACTTCCACTTCCACCGGGTCCACCCCGTCCACCTACCAAGAGATTAATAGAGAGGCTTAGAAGATAAATGGCGTTACCTGTGATATTCCCTGTAATATATACGGAGAGGTTACCGTTGGTCATCACATCGAGTCGAGTGGCATACCAAAGTTGTTGTTGAAAATCGTTGGAGTCGACGCCATGGTTGAGGGAGTAAGTGAGATGTAGAGATGCAGATGCTGTCTAAAGAAGCGACGCTTGCCTCTTTGAGACGGACCAGCTAACGCAATGTATGACCCAAACACCCTAACCACCCCATCGACACTCCGACCACTCCCTCGATGGTCCGACTACAGCGCGACGTGCAACCAAATTGCATTACCTGTAGCCCCAGCGTTTGCGTGGACGCAGGCACGAGCGCATATGCAGGCGTTAACGCGTCCACGCGCGTGCTTGCTTTCCGGCGCGTCTATACGGGTATCCATGCTCACTCCTATTCCACTCAACAGCATCGATGGTCTTCACACCAATAATTCCTGTATTTAGTCCTTTCCCATCAATATCAACTCCATATGCGTCGTTCTAGGGCTTCAGATCGCCTTCAACGCCTTCAACATCTCCTGGACCGCCTGGCCCTCCAGCTCGGCTTGACACGTTCGCATCGACACAGCAGTGTTCTCCGACGCCTCTGGCGGTCCCCTGAAGCCTGTAAATGCTGTCTGAGACGTCCGTTCCACCTGCCGACTTGTCTAGCTCGCTCTGGGTGAGTTCTCTTGCTCACTTTGTCCAACTGTTCGCGTGCACGTTCTGGCACGTTATGCAGCATTGTCGACCAGTTTTCATCAACCTCGACACTCCTCGAGAGCCTGGACATGTCTGCGTTGCTTCCCGGGCCATCATCCAGTTCATCTGGGGATCCAACTGGCGAGTCTTATTCGTTCCTGCATTCCATTGTTTTGTGCGGTCACACGAACGCGTTCTCCACGTTCTTCAGCACGTTTTACATCCTCGACACCTCACTCTTGACGCATCCGCTTCGACTCCCAGGTCGCATGGGTCGTTACTAGTAGCCGTCCTTGGTGAGTTCCTCGGCTCTAACCATCCGTTCTGACGTATCTCGCAGCTCCTTCCGCTGTTCCTTGACATCCTCGATGTGCCTGCACTGCCACTAGTATGCTCGGCGTCACTGCTCACGTACCCAGGCTGGTCCTTAGGTGAGCAGCCCGGGCCCGACCATTGCGCTCGTTCGCGTGCCCGTACTGACATCGTCTGCACGTCTTCAGGTCGGTTCCGTGGATCCTGGTCGCGCCTCGAGCACCTTCAAGTACGTCTGCGTTCTCGCTCGTGTGCAGCTGTGTTGACCCGTCCAGTGGCCTCCCCAGCCTATCCGCGATGTACGCCTCCTACTGGCGCTGATGGATCTGGAACGTTACCATGACGCGGGTAACCTCAGCGTCGACGCTCGCACGCCAGGCATGCTCCCCCTCGAGCTCAACGCTTGAGGACTCCCTCAGGGACTTACCCTGTGCGTTATCTGGTGCGTCTCCAGTTCTTCCAAGACCTGGCGACTATCTGATGCAATCCAGCGTTTCGGCAGTTCGAATTGTCTCCGACATCATCTTTCGCCTCCTCGACCTGATTCGCTTGCTTTCCAGCTAGTGTCCGCGTTTCGACTCGTTTCGCAATGTGCGCTGCTAATTGTGCCAGTCTTCCGACATACTCTCCCGTCGATATTAACGCCATCGCCGTTTTCGCGACTCAGATAGTCCTCAACATCACCCACCGCCTCCTGTACCCGACCTGCATCTTGACTCGACGTGTTCGCTCCCGTGGCCTCTGGAAGTTCCTTAGAACCGCCTGGGACGACGGCTTCGCCTCCCAGGCGAGTACCTTGGGCTCTGGGTCTCTGGTCGTTGCTCCGTCCATCATGATTATTCGGCATGTTGTTCGACTCGATTTCAACATCCGCAACACGTCTCGATTGTTTCGACATGTCCGCTCCGTCTCCCGGATCATCAGGGTTGCCTGTAGCACTCTGATGAGTCTTCTTCATCTGTGCATCTTGGCTATTCGTGTGGATGCGCTGACGTGCTCTTCACCCTTTATAGACGTTTCTGCTCCCCTTGATACCTCTCGATACCTCTGCCATACCCGCCTTGTCGCCGGCCAGCTCGCTCTCTCAAGTTCTGCGCATGGAGTTCTGTCCAGTGGCCTGTCCAGCGTGTTGCTGGCGCCTCTGTGGTCCGTCGACACTCCTCAGGCGCCTGTCGTGTTTGTCTCGGCACTGGCAGCCTCGACGTCCCAGCTTGCATGCGGTAAACACCCTTACTCTCGAGCTCTAAAAAATATTTCTGGGACTGCGTGGATTGCTCAGGTACATTCGTCACCTTGTGCTTGAGCTTTCCGTGCTGACCTGCCTTCTCTCCAGCTAGCGCTTCCAAATCGATCTGTTCCAACTTGTAGCGCTCAGCACTTGCTGTACTGACCATCCGGCATCTTGTCACATAAATATTGACGCCATCTCCGTCGATCTTGCGGCTCCTATCGCCTCTAACGTCAACCAACGCCTCTGGACCTGGACTTCGCTTCCTGGATGTCCGGCTCGTCTCAATGTGTTCGTCTCAATGCTGCGCCACCTCCCAGCTCCTGCGGGATATTCATGGACATTTTGGAGGCCGTCTGAGACATCCGTTCCGCCGCCCACCTCGTCGAGCTCGCTCCAAGCCCCCTAGGTGTGTCCTCTGGATTCTGACACACTGGTCGTTTGTGCATTCAATCTGACGTCTTCTACAGCTTCCTCAGCCCTCTACAAGCTTCCCTGACGCTTCTAACATGTCCACATCACCCCCTGCTTCACCCTTCCATCCGGATTCTACGCTCCTCCCCCGCTACTGCTACTCCTACGACCGCCCATCTTCCCCTCGCCCCTCCTACGACGCCCTCTTCTTCCCTCCTGCTCACTCTGACACCGACGACCATCTCCTTGAAGAATAGCAACCCTGGCAGCATTAACCATCCCGAACCTATTATGGCGCGCATTGTGGGACCCAGAATTCTCTACGCATACCGTGACATACGCGCATAACCAACCTGACCCAGTACGTTTTGTTACCTCACTGATCTTCTGACCAATCTTTCAATGAGTACTTATCAGGTCAAAGGGTCCACCCCCATGAGGCTTCAGCATGCCCTCGTGGCGCAGACCGCCAACTTTGGTGCCACCAAATTTAAACTGCTTTAATTGTTTTCCCTTTCGATTGCCTCCATTCCCACAACATTTGGAGTCTTGGGCTGTCGCACGAGTCGTAGATGGGCTGGTTACCAGACTACGGGTTGAGGTACATGCAGCAGCGTTCTGAAACAGCTATTCGTCCTTGACCACATGAGGCGAAATCCTGTCGCTGATCGACCACATCGTGGTACTAGTAACGACACCCACGGCTTCCTCATGAGTCATTGGACGATCCCCCAGTAACCAGACTACGGGACGAGCCGCCAGAGCCCCAGTGGAACGAGTCACAAACTTATTAATCACACTGCAATTATGTGATCTGAGTTATGAGGGTGTTACAAAACAAGAGGTGATGTTGTAAAGCTTGCGTCAAAAGCTCTTACAGGCCAACGGGCCCCAGATCCATTACACATCCTTCAAAAGCTGATGCTCACTCCTCCACCGGCACCACCGGCACCGCCGGCACCAGTTGCTCCGAAGCAGCCAAGATTAGCACCAGAATTGCCTCCAGCACCGCCGGCTCCCCCTGTAATCCACTGAGTAGACCTTCCTGTCGAGTTAACAAACCGATATACCTGTGATATTTCCAATAGTTTTCGTGGTAGTCGTATTGTTGGAGTTGAAAGAGCCTTGCTATTTGAATATAACCATGTTAATTGACAACCACAGGCACTAGATCAGAAGTGGGTATAGCCTACAACGGCGTTTGCGTCCCCAATGATGCCGCTGTTATTTGCGGCAACATTTCCACTGGCCGTGTTGTTGTTCCCTTTGAATGACATGTCGCGAATAAGTAGAATTACCGTGTCCGAAATGTGTGCCGGTAGAAGAAAGTTGGTTATCGGCAGACCTGGCAGTGACTTTATAGGCATGCCTGGTTGTAAAAACACGATTTGGAGCCGAGCAGCCTGAGAAACCGGATTATCGAATCAATCCCAAACCCTGATCGACTATCGGACCAATCGTAATTCAGGGGAGCTGAATAACTTGATGATGGAAGGCAACGTGAGACCAGAATGGAAGCATTCAAGTCTTTAGAGGAATACATTAGTACAACAGCATCACAGAAGCAATCCGGATGTAGCAACTGGAAGTTCGCTGCGAAGTCCAACGTTATGTAAGGCCTGGCGTGACAAGGGTGATGGAATTAATGGGCGCTAATAGGATATGGTCACTTGATGGTCTCGCTATCAAGTAGGCATCAATTCAGCTGATCTGCGGAGATTCCGAGAAGGTGAGCTGAGTCGGTGAGAGTGCGATACCGCCAGTGGGGCGGATGTCTCTATCGTCTCCTTCAGAATGCTTAAATGATTCATAGTGACCCACATCATCTGCCTCCGCACACGAAATAATACCCTGTGGCATAGCTGCGAGTCCACTGTGGAGCCGCAATAGTGGCAATTTGCAGTGTCCTTCAGCTGACCTGCACCAATTCAATTGACTCCCAGTCTTGAAAACCAGTCTGGTGGTAATTCGGCGTTTATTCTTTCACTATCCGTCGTCATCTCCTCTCAAAGCCTGGAGGTATCACGGACAAATCATGTGAATGAGAGCAAGCAACGTGTGTCTGTGACTTGCCTCATCTAAAAATTGCGAGTGATGGACTGCGGAAAGATGGAAGATTCTGATGGAAAGATAATGACGCCCGTAGAACTTGATTCAGAGCGGCAATCATGCCAAATTTCACTGTTCGGTCACATGGTCAATTGAATGCATTAATCAATTCACGTGTAGATTTCCCGATGGGCCTTGTACGTTCAGACCTACAATTGAAGTTGGACGCTCGTTCCATAGAAGCTATCTGTGCACCGATAACTTTCACTTGAGGACCCGACCGGCGAGGACTACTTCGAGGTAGCTCTGGCGTCGTAACATTGTATGTTGAAGATCCGTTGGTCTTAGACCATTTAATGTAACTAGTCCAATATGGGTCAGCCTTGAGGCAGCTCTGCGGTACAAACTTACATTGACTCCTGCATTGTGTCTGGGCGCATGATCATTCACGATAAGCAACTATCTAACTTCAAATGGACGATGAGCTTGAGATGTTGCCGAAAAAACCTACCGCGTGTCGAGTACACGCTGACTTTGGCCGAAAAGCCTTGCTTGACGTTTGTTTGTGTTGGTTGATCACATGGTAACCACAATTTCCTGAGTCAGGGGCCGAGTATTACAGCGTTCCCGACTTTCCCTATGGAGGGACCTCACGGCGCTGAGGTTCCTGAGTCTCAGTACTCCAAAATTTGCTGAGATCTGATGCAGAGTCCGATAAAACGAACGTGTTCCGTACGAGTAAACTTGATGAATTGACTTGGATGTGTCCGTTGAGTCGCGATTGACCGTGCGAGAATTTGACTGCGACCACGTCATTGTCATGTAAGTTGCAGCGTCAGCAGTCGCTCGCCCATGCCAGATGCAGACGGTCTCGTCGTCTGATCCGCTGGCAATTCTGATACCATCCGGAGAGATGTCCACCGCATGTGTGCCCTTTCATCTCGGTCGCCCGCTCGCAGTGGCTCTCCAGGCTCCACTCGACGTCTCCCTGACTCAGTCCGTCCGCGATCCATTTCCCATCTCCCCAGGAACGCCAACGTTGTTGACTTCTCCCCCTGCATGTATTGACGTTCCAACTTGCATTCTCCAATCGCCATCGTCGGATTTACCTTCCGGTCCTCCACTCAAAATCTGTTTTCCGCACGACCGAAACATATATGGTACGTCTTTCCTGGATTTCGAGTATGGTCCTTGCAGCCTTTGCTGATTGGTGACAGCGGAAGTGCCTGCGCCCGATACCCGGGGCCATGCTACCGATCTTCCAATGTCCTTGAGGCCCTTGGCCTTGGGCCGGTCTTCTTTCTGCTTTCTCAGTGTCATGGGATATGGAACTACTACCATCCAACTTTTGCCTTTTCGTCAGTATCGTACTTTCATTTGTCGTACGTGCTGACTCGTTATCCTTTGGTATCTCGAGCGTTCTGCGATCCATTTCCAAGTGGCAGAAAACAGGAATGTGGATGTCTACTCAACATGGAACAATCTTCTCATTGGAACCCATCGGATCGCATATTACCCTCGGCCCTCGTGCTCGTTACCACTTGGTCACTAAGGGAGTACGAGTATATTGGCAAAATGATACAATGGTGATGAGAATCCCGTCCATTAGGTAGGTGGTCCAGACTCCGGAAAAGCAGAGCCATCGCACACTTCGGCAGAGATGTCGCGAGGACAGAGCAGCGGTGTCACAAAGGATCAAAGGGATCCGGTGGGATAGGTATGCCTTGGAGCCGATTCCTACTGTTATGCCAAAGAAAGGCAGGCAATGCAATAGCGTGAGTCCACATGAGTCAAATATGCTCCGCCGTAATCACGTCGTCAGTCGCGTAGAATATCTCTTTAAAATCACCATACATGATATTACATTCCAGAACTGCAAGGTCTTTCCCTGCTGGCCCGTTCGTGGGAACAGACACAAACCTTGGGATACATACTCGTCCAAGACATACCATCTACCTTGTTGAAATAATTTACTTCGCTCGGAAGACCCGGAACAAATGGGTGTGGTAGTTCTGTTCCCTCTCAGTGAGAGACCACAGCTTATCAAGGGTTGTGGCCGCTTGTGGCTTCGAAACGGCCTCCCTATGTGCCTACGAGAACGACATGTCAAGTTTTGCTGTCGAGGGTCGTCGCACGCCATTGGCTTACCTCTACATACTCCCACCCGCAGAACGCCATATACTTCTCATCATCCTCGTGTGTCACTCCGAACACAAACATATCCCTGGCCCTCCCTGAGATCTTGATCAACAACTCAACCACGGCATCACGATTCTCGGGTGCCTTCAATCTCAGTACGGAAACCTCCGTGACGGGTTTCCCAGCTACAACGGTCCCTTTCAAGAGGGTGTTCCTCACTATGGGAAATAAAGGGCCTTCAAGGACCGCCTCATGCGCCTCGTAGCTGTCCCAGCCTGTGAATAGTTTAATTTATGAGCCCTCCAAATGTAGAATGCGAATGCGACGTGCCGCATATGATATTCCCCCCGCTTGCATCCTCGATCCATGTTCCGTAGCAATGTGGTCTAGGATGTGAATAAGTAAGGTATGGCCTTCGAGTCACGTCTGACAGATTGGAGCTCACTCGTGCGACCCTTCAGCGGCCTGACAAGCTGACATGCTGGTTCGCAAACGCCTAGATCTCGCTAGAACGGCTCGAGGGTTTCAAACATGAGAAGTTCGGTGATGAGGTTTCACTGAGGCATGGTATGGAAGAACAGGAGACATTGTTCCCTTGATCGATTCATAGCGCAGTGTTCTTCCCATTTTATATCCTGCGGGCCCGACCAATTCGCACAGCGGCCCATGCGCACGCCACCCAACTTGGAGCAAGCTCCGCGACGAGCAAGGTCAAGCCTGACCGAAAGATGCCCACGACCACGAGCCACTGGCATAGGTCACGTACAGTACTCTGCCATTCTTCGTGTCCACACCGTCAGCGCCTTGGCATGGGTACCAGGGGAAAGAATCAGCTATTCCCTGGGCCCACTATGGCCATTCAGCGTTAGGTCTTGTCTGCTGATGTGGATGTCAACTTCAATCCGTATGGATAAGCGAATGGCCACAAAGCCGGCGTCCCTGGTCCTGCTGTTAGCAACATACAGTGGAGTGGATTGCGAGTAGATCTAAATGTGACTTTGAGTTGTTCGATTGTGCACTACGAAGGAATTGCTGTGAACACAGCACGGGTACAAGTCGGCGTGAATCTACCGGCGAAACGCTTGTCACGTGAGTTGGAGCGGTGAGTTCTCGCTGCGCATCTCCCCGCCAATGTCTCGATAAAACAGTTCTCCTCACAGTCCGTCGAGACATTGCTCGTCTTTGTCCTCGGAGGGGACTGTCCTGCCTGCACCCGGCGCGCGCCAAGAATGGTCCCGCCACCAACCTACCGCTCTCAAAGCCCTCCAGAACGCCCTCGGGTCTAAAGGCGCCAAACGGGCCCGCGATGCTGAAGATGCGGACGGGGCCAGTTCGAAACGACCAAAGACCGCAACGTCGGAAGACGGTGCGGACGATCCACCACTCTTCACGCTCCCCTCCACCACCACCTCTGAATCACCCGTTCGCAAAAAGGTCGACATCATCATCCATGCACGCTCCATCCGATTCATCAACCCCACTTCTCGCGTCCTCGAAGCGTCCATTCCCCTCTCGGGCATCACCCGTGCCTTCTTGCTCCCCACACGGGGAAAGACCAAAGACCAGTGGACGGTCGTACTACTCCCTACGGACGTCCCAGACAAGTCAAAATCGTCCCTTCCGTCTGCTCAGCAAGTCATCTTTGGCCTCGACGCGCGCAGCGCTGCCGCATTCGAAACCACATCGTACGCCTCCACTCCTACATCTTCGATCACCACCGTCGCGAAAGGCGAAGAAACCGCCACCTCCATCCGGCGCTTGCTCTCCCACATTCCCGTCCCGCTCCTCGAACCGTCGATGGCCGTCTTTCACAGCGCGTGCGCGACGCCCAAGTCGGGCGACGGCGCAGCAGGCATCGATGTCTATCTCGCTGCGAAATCAGGCACGCTCTGGTTCTTCGACGCGGGGATTTTGTGGGACGAGAGTAAGCCCTGTGAGTTTTGGGCCATCTCGGATCTGCTCGCCAAGGACGGCGTCCGACTTATCAGCGCCACCGGACGAACGTGCTCTGTCATTCTCGCGCGAAAGGGCGTCACGGTGGGTGAGCGCGACGACGACGACGACGACGACGACGTGGACCTCGTCGAGACCGAGTTCTCGATGGTTGACGGTCGGGAACAGGATCCGATCAATGCCTGGGCTCGGAATCGGAAACATTTCTTTGGGAGACATGCTGGTCAGACACGGATGGTGGATGGGAGCGGCGGTAAGGACGTGCGTCCGTGTCAGCCGATCAACGGGACTGTCAAGGGAGCCGCTTGGGACGATTCTGATTCGGACGACGAGGACTTTGAGGCGTCATCAGAGGACCTCGAGAATAGTTCCACAGAATCGGAGTCAGGGGAGAGTGAGGGACGCGCGGGGAGTGGGGACGAGGGTGCTGAGGACAGCGAGCACCAGTCGGACGAGGAAGAATTCGACGCTGCCCGTCATTCATTACTTCGGCCGGGTGCCATGCCGCGCATGTCCAAGGCGGCGATCAACATGGTAGTTGACATGGTTTATGATGGTCTCGTAGGTGACGCGAGTGATGAAGAAGATGAGTTGGACGAGTGACGAGGCCGTTGGCTCATAATAATATCTGGGACGTTGATTTTTTACATACACGGAATGAACGCTACGGTCGCGGCAGCGGACCGTCGTACTCATCTGATCGTATGCGTACATTGGTTGGATCTATGACATCATGTGCTACTTGATAATACTTGCTATCTAGGCTGGCTCAACATCCCTCTTGGATGCTTTCCGTCACGTGGCTTGCGAACACCATGCGCGACCCGGCACAGTCGGATAACGTCGATAAGCCAAACCCGGAGTCGATCCCTCCCACACGCGTGCCTCGAACGACACGATCGTTCATTTCCCGTATGCTTATGATGAACCGGGGGGGGAGAGTGAACACGGGTACATACTGCACAAACGTCAATAACAAATTCTGCCCGCTGAATGGAATCGTCTCCCAGAGGTTCAACAAGGTTATGACGTTCAACGCGAGGAAACTGCAGCCCAGAAGTCAACCATGAGCCCTAACCAACGCATCTCTCGGAGTCGAGAGCAAGGAGAGAGACATACGCGAAGAAATAGACGATGCCTTGCTTGACCAGCAAATTAATGTATCGGTTGGGTTGCCATCGCTTCGTCATCCGGTACATTCGAAGCGACTGCCGAACGAACTGGATGGCCCCGAGTACGCACAACACCACACTCAGGATGATACGTGCAAAGAAGGATATTTGCTGCACCACGTTCTCTTGAAGCGACATCATACCCAGCACCGGCACGCAATACGAATACGCCAGTATTTGACCGGTACCCCCTGACGACTCGTTAGTTGGTGCGACGTACATTCAATGAAAGTTGTTTACACGTACACGCCGGATTCTTGGGATTATTATTGAAGCCATAATATGCGACAGTGGAGACGACTTGGATAAAAAACAAGATGAGAAGTGCGCCAAAGATTAGCCTTGATTGATTGTATATTGCCCGTATTCGCAGGATCATAATGACTGTAATCCATTTAGTTTTCATTTTCTCATCCACGCTACATGGCTACTCACAATCGGCTGCACCAAAAAACAGAAAAAACGACCACTGCATGGTAATATACACGACTTCACCTTGAAGCATTCGTGAATGGGATGATGGAGGAGGTTTTGAATGAACTCTTACAGCTGTTAAATTAAACGTCAGTTGATGATGAGCATAGAGGTCACGGTAACCAGGCCAGAATACACACGTCTAAGCACACAGTAATCCATGTCAGTACATTCTCGGTGATTAATGCATAATGAATGAAGGACATACCAATTCAGAACTGGGCAAAAATGTGGAGCCAACTTTCAGTGCATTCAAGGCTGAATCATATCCATATTTCCGAATCCAACTTACAGAGGGAGACAGATCTTATAGATAGGTGTTCAGCATCTAGTGCATACATTGCAACTACCATAGGCTCACGCTAAATTCAAAAGGCCGCAATAACGAACCTATGAAAGTCATGCTAGAGCATACGCTAGTAAACTGGGATTTTCATACACACGAGAATATACATCATTGACAACCAGGTCCATGATTTTCCCTGTTCAAGCGTTGGTTCAGAGATGTATCAACTCCATAAGCAACTTGAATGTACTGACCCAGATGTAGTTTATCTTCATACACCAGCAATCAGGAAAGGTTCTCATGCACACTCAGTAAGTATGCGAACTGTACCTCTTTTGGAAACATGAGGACTGGGGATGCATGAGTTTCAAACTCATAATGGAACAGAAATGGGAGCTCACTGTAATCATATACGACAGCAGTGATCAAAGTGACTGCAAGAGAGTTGAGAGACTGACCTCTTCAAGTGATGAAAAACTTACGAGACATATAATTTTTCCATTGCAAGGAAACAAGAGATGAGCTCAGATCCGGAACAGAGGACATGATCTTGAAAGGACGTGGATTGAGAAGTTGTGAGAAGTGCGAGACAGCAACACCAGTGCTTTGTGATAAAACAACTGTGGGATATATACTAACCTGATCACGAGTTGTTTGAACCCACCTGAGACTCGAAATGACCCGGAAGTCATGGTGAACTAGGCGGAAATAGATGATCGGTTTCTTAGCTTGCCCGGGCCTAGGAATAAGGAAAAGCCCTGATAGTAATCCTGTGTTGTCGCGGTGCATGCTATATCAGCATTTTGTTTCCTTACCGTTAAGCTGGACGTCCATTCTGTATCAAATCATAAACGTCACCCACGTCTATGAGTCGAAGACAGCCTCACAATGAAGTATGGCCTTGCTCATGGAATCTTATGCAAAGTTGTTTTCAATCTGGAATTCTATATTGGAGCAGCATCATGCCATCATGATTGTGACGAAATAGCAGAGCATCTGAAAAGTCTTAGTGGGAGCACGCCACTGATGCCGAGTCCCTGCTACCACGATAACCCTGAAGTACTCACGCTTGATCACTATCCCTGTCTTTGACTGCTGACAGCGTATGGTATCCTGCTCAGGCTGCTCTTCTCAACGCTTGTGGCTCTGTCGTCCAATCGAGCCCGGCGAGGCTCAACCACATGTATACGCACATCACAATTCATGAGGGTAATTAGTTATGCGAAGTTTGCTTCCGCTGGTGAACAGACTGTTCGTGTAACGATTTCACTACCCTAACTGTATTCCTTATCCTAATTTCCCTTTTTTTGGACTCGGTGCGTGATAACATGCGCACGACATGTACCTTCTCCCTCCAGTTTTGTACCACTACTACAACTGGAAGTATATTCACACTATTCATATATTTTGTATCTATTACTCACCTGTACATTGATGCTACTCTACAGCGCTACCCTATGGCCGTCGCACCTCCAAGAGCTTCCTCGTAGCTAGATTGTACGGAATAGAGCAAGTAACACGTACATCAGAAAAAGCAACTTGACTGGACCCTTGGGCAGACTCGGATACAACTTGAACTTTACCGACAACGTCCATAGCAGCGTCAGCAGCCTGCTTCGAGGACCTTCTGCGGCGGCGTTCGTTTCCACCGATCATCTATTCGTGTGTTGGACAGGTCCAAGCAATGCAAGGAGATCCTGATTTCGTCGCTTTTTTGGCCACTAAAATTTTCATGCTGATGTACGTATACACTGCTACGTGTTCACGGATGGATTACT
>JBBPLQ010000923.1:0-12566 GCA_038089855.1 Royoungia palumana
CGCACCGTCCAACTGGAAGAACGGAAGCGAATAAAGTACCTCAATGCCATCTCAGAATGGAGATCATGCCGCACACACACGCTCGAGGAACTGCAGTCTCTACACGGCAAACTAACCCACGCGGCCCTGATATTCCCCGAGGGCCGACCCTACCTCGCTAACCTTGAAGCGATGCTCCCCACCTTCGGTAATCGCCCCTTCATGCCTCGCACGCCACCCCGTGGGACACCAGAAGACCTTGACTGGTGGTCCTCCCGCCTCACCGCCCCTGCCCCCCCCTCTCCCATCACCCTCACTCACCCAATACTCGACATCTCTGCTTTCTCTGATGCCAGCTCCTCCGGAATTGGCATCATACTCGGTGGCCGATGGCGTGCGTGGACCCTCCTCCCCGGTTGGAACGCTCGAAGCCGGGATATTGGCTGGGCTGAAAGCATCGGCTTCGAGCTCCTCATCCTCGCAGTCCTTGCATCCGACCATCCCCCCACTCATTTTTGGGCAACCGGTGACAACTTGGGAGTCGTCGAAGGCTGGCAAAGAGGCCGCAGCCGTAACCGCCCCACGAATGAGACATTCAAACGCACCCACGCCTCCCTATCTACTCGCCATTGCTTCGCACATGCGCGATACATACCCAGCTCAGAAAACCCGGCCGATGGCATCTCCCGCGGGACATACCCCCCCCGATCCCTTCTCCTTCCTCCCATTCCTCTCCCTCCAGCAATCCAACCCTTCCTCAGCGACCCCTTCTGACATCCCCCATCCTGCTTCCTTCCCCCTCCGCCCCCCCTGCACCTCTCGCATCTCCACCACGGTCAACAAGGTATCTCGAAACGCCCCACCCATCCCTGCAGCACCCACCACCGACACCCAACGACCTCATTGTCTCGCACGTGACCGCCTCCTTCTCTGGCGCCCAAACCAATCCCGTATATCCACCCCCCCCCTCACCCCGGCCGACTCCCAACGTGTATACGATGTCATCTCATTCGCCTGGGCGGACTCAACGAAGGTCACCTACGGAACGGGTCTACTCGCTTTCCACACCTTCTGCGACATCAAGGGCATCCCCGATCAAGAGCGGGCCCCCGTCTCCAGCGAGCTCCTATCCACCTTCATTGCCACGCTGGCCGGATCCTATTCTGGGTCAACCCTCGTCAACTACGTGAGTGCCATTCACGCCTGGCACACCATCCATGGCATTAACTGGAACCTCAACGCCACCGAAACTAACGCCCTCCTCAAGGCTGCCAAACTCATCGCACCCCCTGAATCCAAGCGTCCCCCCCGTGCCCCTTACACCGTAGACATTATCGCGCAAATACGCGAACACCTCACCCTATCTCAACCCCTTGACGCCGCCGTCTTCGCCTGCCTCACCACCCTCTTTTATGCCACTGCTCGGACCGGCGAATTTACTGTCCCAAACATAAAGAACTACATCCCTACAGCCCACATCACCCGTGCAAACCTCTCCCTAGAGCAGGACCGCAACGGCCTCGTCGTCGCCACCCTACGCATCCCACGCACCAAAACCGACCCCCTGGGCCAGACAGTCAACTGGGCCAAGCAAGATGGGCCCTCGGACCCCTTCCACGCGCTTGAGCACCACCTCACAATCAACGACCCCCCACCCTCCCTCCACCTCTTCGCATACAAGAACAAGGACACGTTCGTTCCCCTCACAAGATCAAAGTTCCTCAAGACGCTCGACCGCACACTCAAGGACGCAGGCGCCCCTCCCCTCAAGGGCCACGGCATCCGGATCGGCTCCACCCTCGAATACCTGCTACGCAATGTACCCTTTGAGGTCGTAAAGGAACACGGCCGCTGGGCCAGTGATGCCTTTCGCATCTACCTCCGCAAACACGCTCAGATTCTCGCTCCATACATCCAAGCCAAACCGCACATTCACCATGCCTTCCTACAATACACACTTCCCCCCGTTCAGCCCTAATCCTGTAAGCATTTCCCTCCTCCTTCTCATGCCCCACCCCCCCACCTCCTCTTTTCCCCTCGCCTTTTCTCTCTCCTGGCTTCCTCCTTCTTCCCGGGCGTGTTCGGTCTTTCGCCGCACGCGTCGTCACCCCGTTCACTCCTTATCCGTTGGGATCGCAGCTCACTCCCTCACGCCAGGTTCTTGCTCCGGGTCGGCTAGCGCTCCGCGCTCGCGCCCACTCTCTCACCATTCTCGTAGTCCACTCCTTCCATACGCATGTACCATAGTTACATCGCTATCTCAGTCCTACTCCCTCCCCTCTCCCGCGCGTAACACGCGACGTACAAAGATGAATATTAACTGTTGTCCTGTACTCTATGAATCCCCACAAGTCTCAATCTAGCCGGCCAAATTGTTACGAAACACTACCAACAGCTCAGCAATGGCTTCGCATAAACCATTTCGAGTCGCTGCGCGAGTAGATTCGTTATCTCTCCAAAGATATACGCAGCATGAGCAGACTCACTTCTACAATGACCGTACGCTTGCGCTGCTCGCTATCATCAGCATTCATCCACTCTAGTGTGTTTTCAAGTGGCTGTCTCGAGCGCGCTACGTTGCTCCCCCATCTCGTGTGTCGTGCCATTGGAGGTTCGGCGTGAGACATCGATTTAGACATGGCCGTCAGGTCTTCCTCTGTCACGGAGCTTGCAAGCGATTCGTCGCCAGTCGTTCTGGGACTAGCAGGACTCGAAAGCTGTGGCACTGAGGCACAGTCTCGAATGGCTGCACAATCGTCTTCCGTGTGTATGAGCAATGACGCATCGTGGGACGTGGAACATTCGCCAACGTCCACTTCCTCGTCCTCTACCTCGACCAGGGGTTCGTCAACGCCCAGTCTTTGTAAACTAGCCTCGACCGCATCCAGCCTCTCGAGGTGCTCAAGTACGGTAACACCAGTAGTGCCAGGATGGACTTTCTGGAATTTTGCCGAGAATGGGACCGGTCTATTCGCCTCCGACGACCGCCGGCGCGAGGGAGGAGGAAATTCGCTTGAATGGCTGTAACTGCGGGTGCGAGGTGGTAGGGGCACAGAACTGATTGAGGGTCGAGGAGAGGCAAGAGGTTCCGCATTTGTGGGGCGTGGCATTTCCTCCATAATTTCGATCTCGTCGTCCCAGACAAGCGCCTTTGTCCGCCGAGTCAATTCCAGAGGGCCTGCAACAAGGTTAGCTGTGTGACTGTGTTTTAACACAACTAACCTTCGTCCTAGGACCCTTAATCAACGAATTTCTGGAAGTAATCCTAAATGGCAGACTCACTGCATGCTTTAATGACTCGACGATGTTGTAAGCCTGCCCCTTGATGACCGCCAGTTGCCTCTGGTAAAACAATTCATATGTTTACAAGGAACTGCTTGAACTGCTGAGCCTACACTCACTTTGAACATCTTGGGATGGAAGTCCGGATCTACAGCGAATAATTTCCGTAGTTGGAATGTCGTTTCTTCCCACCAGGTCTTGCTCGTCAGAAGTGGTAAGAAATGTTGGCGTGTCTTTTCGCCGAATGGTGGGCCAATCAAGCTGACGGGAAGGTAAAGCCATCCATAAGTATAAGAACGCCACCCACGAGGATGCTCGTGGGGGAAAGAAAGTGAATTATCGATAGCAGCTATGTGGATATGGGGGCGACGAATATAGTCATTTACGAGTGTTGATGGAGCCTGAGAGGGTGGGATAGTCGGCGCAAAGGTTACCGTGGACTGCGAGGGTACCGAAGTATCGGTGTAGCGACGTTCATTCATCAACGACATCTGGGGCCGCTTGGATGGCTGAGGAGCTACATCTATCAGTGACTTCTCATGGTCACCTTCGCAATATTTGATCATGTAATTGTCGGCTCCTCGGTCGGTATTGAGCATCAGGTAATCTAGATGACAATCAAAAGCCATACGTAGACGGAACCAAGAATAGGCACCTAAAATCACAAGTCTTTCGAGGATGGAGCAGTGAATACATGGAATCTCACTCGTCCCCAAACGAGAACTTACTTTTCAAGCTCTTCCCTGAAACTCAGTTGAAGAGCTCTGGACCAATAAAACGGACGATCAGAATCGCCTTCCTCCGTGACATCGAATAAAGCACGTTCTTCCTCTGGGTCTTCCTCATCCAAGTCATCTGTGCCAGTCTTCCCGCAAATTATCTTCAGTACAGAGAAAATTTTCTTTGTCGATAACCCTTTCCTGTGGGGCGAATCGTCGAAGGTATCAGCCAGCGAACGACCCGGCCACGGGTGCCTGCGAAGGAAGTCCGAAGCGTCTAAGGGACACGCAATCAGCTGAGGACATAGCTTTCACAATAAGAGACATATTACCAGAGTATCCATGCATGAAGAGTTGCATGCTACCTATCTTCTCTGGTAATTGTTTTCCTTTCTTTGTTGCGTTTCTATCCAGCCAATCATAGAAAAATGCCTGGCGCAGGTGTGGATCTCAGATGACTCCATCAAAAGCAATTTAAACTAACCTGACTCGATAGTGACACGAGTTGGGTACGTGGTACGATGTTCAACGAAAGGCGTTCATCCAACAGGGAAGCGGCAGCTTCCGATATGTAGCTGTATGGAATTAGGTTAAATTGTGAAAAGTCGACACGAACGCTGTGGGTCACCTTAGGTTTGGTATAAGACAAGATCGACCAAACGGAATAATCCAACGGAATTGACGATGAAGCCATTTTGTGGTCTAGCTGTCTTGTGAGTTCAATCCATACGTATATAGCAGAACCCTTGCCTTGGGGTTAAGACGGCCATAAGGCTCTTCGTCTTTGGGTTTGAACACCCTATGCGGGGCTCAGCGGGATACACTCGGTACATGGTGAATGATAGGCACTCACGCAACGGTCTGAACCCTGCCATCCGCTCTTGCTCGAGCAAAGTAAGATCCAGACGAGCCTTTAGCGATCATCTTGGGATGAATACCCGCAATGATCGCATTTCGAACTGACTGAGTAACGCTGGCAAGTGTGAGTGAGTCGGACCGGCAGCACGGCACGCGAACTTACCTATCAAAGGATGCTTGCGTCACTGGAGGGCTATGGTCCAACGTTTTAATCTGTTAGAGGCACAGGCGACTCAAAGGACGTCACGGGATGGTAATGGTGGGGCTTACCGTGACCACGGTCGCTTCGCTCGTTCCCGAGGGTGGGACATAGGGATCAAAGACGCTCTGCCATATTTCCTTGCGTGAATGGTCCTCCACTTTCTTTTTCCGCTTCATCTTCTGTGCAATGGATTCCGTCCACCTAGCAGCCGGCTCGAATTTAGCGGAAACACCTGGACTATACCGCCGTACCTCTTGAATGCATTATCTAACTTTCTCAGGTCTACGTGACCTGGTCTGTATGTACGTTTGACTTCCTTCCCGTTCCCGGGTTTGGTTGGGCGGTCGTCGCGTTCATTGACCGTCTCTTCGTCTTCCTCCAGGTGCTGAGGTAGTGGCTCGTAGCCTGCGGAACTTGGCATCTTGAGGAAGGCAGAATGTAAAACGGTCGCAGACTACACCGAAGCTATCGGAGTGTGGAGTAGGGCAATGAGGCTGAGCACTGGCATGCGCACGCGGCGGTGATTCTCGAAACACCTTGGACTGCGTGTGCACTGCCACAAGCAAGTGTTCAATAGCTATTAGTAAGGAACTGTAGGAAACGAACACAAATATATGCATCTGTCGAGAATACATGATGTATGACATGTACAAGATCAATATCCCGAAATCTACGGATTTGGACTGCTAGTTGTCCTGATATCCTGGTTTGATAAGTACTAGTCATTCTTGGCCACTGGGGTAACACATGGCGCAGCTACCGACCCTTTGGAAGACGTATCACAGCCGCTTGGCTTCCCCTCTGGGTCTGAATTGCGAGGAGCCGCAGGAGCACCGGCTAGACAAGGTGCATTGAAGATGGACCGATCAATAAGTGCTGGGATGGTTCGGATTGTTATCGTGATCCATAACAGGAAGACGATACCTGCGAACACGCAGCCAATGAGTATCCACCGCCTGGACGGTCAAAAAAACTTACATGACCAAAGGGATCCGAAAACCCGGAAGAACCCGCTGTCTAGCACAGTCGCTAACTGGACCGACAACAGGGCAAACACACCGTTCGGGAAAATGAGACCCCAATATGCAAGGGAAAAACTTGGAGAACCCGACACCCTTAGAACGCTGAATATAGAGAGGATCGCAATGATGATCCAGCATATCCCCATCGACCAAAGTATGTAGGATCCGCAGAAGCAGAAGGAATAAAGAAGTTGTCCCGCGATGGAGGTCATTGGAAACACACTCGCGTTGTGGACAGGAAATAACGTAGCGAGGTTAGAACCGTTGACCAGTAATGAGTAGCCACCCTGGCCCAATGGCCCAAGGACAATAAACCCAGACAGGATCAAGTTTACATCCGGTGGTCCGTAGACGATCAGACGAGCAAGGTACACGGTGATCATCATCAATGCAAGACTGAGCCCAATGATGACCATAGTGAATGAGACACCCGTCGTAATGAGGGCGAGGGTCGTTGACTGTGGGTAAAGTGCTGCAGCTAATAAGCCCCCAGTGGATGACGCGACAATGAGGGTGACAACTGGTAAGAGCCATACTGCTGCCATCTTCGAAAAGGCATGAGTTTGAAGGTTCGACCTATTGTACTGTGAGTTATCAACACAAAACACAATGGGACATCGTCGGCGTACATGGTATATACCATGCCAAAAGCACATAGGAAGGACACAACGGAGTCGAACCACCAGCACCCCCACAAGAAATAGAGAAATCCAAGCCCGCCGACGCCAGTTTCTTGGTTCATATCCTATGCTGATTGAACCTCTGGTAAAGGGTATGGTTTAGGAGTACTTACAAGTGCAACGTTGATCAGGGTAGCAAAACCCATTGGAATGGCGCCCAAGAACAGGCTTTGGGCGGGATGGCACAACATCTTGGACCAGACTTCCGGAAATAATGCATATCTAGCGGCGGTGGCAGCAGTGATAAATATAAAGAGCACGAGATTGACGAAAAAGATGATGAGAGTGAATATTCGAATGAGAGGACTTCCATGGCCATAAGGAAAATTGTGTATCAGGGCAGAGGTTGCACCTGTACCCATGATCACTGTATGCCATGCGGGAGTGAAGTGTCTATGCCTCCATCAGCGGCTATGAGTGGGGACAGGGGACATTGATAGCGTACTTGATGCAATCCGTCCATGATTTTTTGGACGACATGATGCAAGGAGATGAGATAGAGAATGAGAATTGAGGAGACTGGCGCCATTATATGAGCGGGGATATCACCAACACCACTCGAGGTTCCACGCGCGTCACGTTTGTGCTTTGAATTCGGATTTCGCTTCAGACTGCCCAATCACAGCTCCGTATTTTGTTCGGACCTTACTCCCGGTCCACACGTCTCATCAAAAGATCACAAACCATTTACTCCATCACCGCAATGTAAAAAAGACAGACGGAAAAAACTATGGCCCTTTGGCCACAAAAGATAGCCGGAGTCGGTCGGGATCGGGGTCGCAAGGTACTCGAAAGCCAACGATCATAAGTTCATATGTACTTGGGGATAACTGAAACGGTGGCAGTCGCCCAAGTCGAGGTGGTCCCCAGATGTATTGACCGTCTACGCCAAGAAGACGCTTAAAAGATGATCATGAGAGCTGCATGATGAGGAACAAAGGCTCTGGGAGCCGTTCCTGACGTGTTACTACCAACAGGATCATCGGCAGTAGTGAATCCGTGGGCAGTCAGACGCATAGTTCACATCAGCCCTCCTACTTTTATAGTACGGCGTAACTAAGTTGGTATGCTATAAATAGTCACTGTAAGCGGTTTTCATTTTGATGTGGAATCCAACGTTGTGAAAGTCGGGCCTCCGGCCGAACTCACATCACAGTGTAGACGATCCAGTCGAAATGGTACAGTACTTCCCCATTACCACCGGAGCCGAGCCGTTGACTCTGAGAAGGTTAGTTTCATCCCAATAAAAGATATACAAGCGACCGAAGAATTTTGAAACGCGGAGCAACATTGCCAATCGGTTCCGCGACTCCCGTCACCATCTTTTTCTGTAAGTCACGGTGGGTAAATTATTGTCACTGGCAGGCGCCCGAGGGTTATCATAAGATCACCAGACGAAGCAGATTTACATTTGTGATTTGCATGAATTTGGGTCTACTCTCTTCACGGCAAAGTTCGAACGTCGACCATTCTGCGCGGTAGTTGGAACGCTGGTAGTGCTCGCTTAAAAACATGTTGGTCCCATCAGTTGTAAGTTAACGGCAATAACAGCATGCACACCATCAGAATCAGAAAGACGAAGATGAGCGGTACCGATCACCGCAGTTCGAAATATTTCCGGCAACCGGGTCTCCCATCTTGCTGTGAGCTGCCAGATACCTGACCGGCTTGAAAACTATTCGCTATTCCCAAGTTAACGAGTATGATTGTATCCACTAGGCGGGCAATGTATCCCCCCGATTGTCCCATCCCTGAGCTTCGAGAAACCCGTTCTTCGTCTTGGCTAGGAACTTCGAGCAACCACTAACAAGCTCGTCATGTCCTCAGACTTGCAAGATGAGGCGGAGTCTCACCTGTACGACAATCGCGCAGCACGTGTCCGATTTAACCCACTAAACACAGCGGTGGCTTCTGTTGCATATGATTGCAGGTTAAGAAGTCGAGAAATGGAATGGTGCGGGTCAGGAGGTTTGAGCACTGAGTTTTGTGATGAGTTAGGGTTTCCAGCCATCGGCGTTCAAGTTGTCCAAAGCTACCTTCAAGTAGGCCTTTGGGGGGACTCGATATCTAGATCACGACACTGGAGATGAGTCTGGATTCACGTTTATCATTATTCTCTGCTGCAGTTTTCTCCCACTAACAGATGGCATGATATCAGTATCATTGGAAAACTCGATACGCAGCCTTGCCAGGCTAACACGACCCATTACATATCAATGGTTGGCACTCGGCCTCATTGGAATGAGTCTAGGTTCGTGTCAAGGTTGATGAAATTTCGCTTGGTGGTCACTTTCTTTCAGCGTGAGTATTTTTTTTGGAAAGGAGGACAGGCATGCGATGGACTTCACCTCACCTGTGCTTTTCTGCGTTCCCTGACGATGTGACAATTGACATGTTGGCAGCTATCAGATCCTGAAAGTGTAAACAACAGCATTGTGAGTCCGTGATAGCAGCAGATAAGATAGGATCATCTTTTCCGATCTTGTATGACAGTTATTCTTCGAGTCTCGCCAGTCAACAAGGCTCCGAGTCGTGGGTCATCGATCATCCGCTAGTAGTGATCGATCGCCGGCGTCAACGGACAACAGTGCAATAAACCCTGTCACGGTAATATGCACCGAGTCAGCACACTTCAACCGAATCTTGTCTAGTATAGAAGCGGCAGACTTATGTCAGGACAAACTCGGGAATGATCGATATGATCTATTACAATCGATACAAGACGCGAACAATTCGACTTTTATCTAGACGAAATTATGTCAAATCAATGATCAAAACGGCAGAGGTATCGCTGTAGGCGTGAAAAAGGAAACCGAACGATATCACAATCCGTCTAGTGTGCCTCGAAGCCAAGGATGTTTCCGCACCTCCTCGATGTCAGCTCGCACAACTGGGTTTGGTTCCAGGCAGCGGCTCATGAGATGCAAACACGAGTGACTCAGTCTTCTACCAGGAAGCTCAGAAAGTATGATACGTCCTTCGATGGCATCCCGTTCGGTAGGAAAGGGAGACATGCCAGTAAGCAGGTACGACATCAAAACGCCCAAAGTCCAGATTTCAACCGGTGGGGCTTGATACGGCTTTTTGAGTAACACCTCAGAGGCAGCATACGCAGTTGTACCGAAGAAGAGGTTATAAAACGGTCGAGGTTGGGTTGGGTCTACCATTGTCGCGCTCCCGAAATCTATGAGCTTGACCTAACATCCACGAATCAGCTATGAGAAAGCTTGATCTACTCGCATCACACCTTGAAATTCTTGTCAATGACCAAGTTTTCATCCTTGATATCGCGATGACATATTCCAAGACTATTGAGATAGTGTACGGCCTCGACGACTTGAGCGATGATGTGCTGAGCTTGTCTCTCAGAAAGACGCTTGTGTTTTGTCTGCTCGATGCACTCAAACAAGTCATGTGATGGGCGGCGGGAATAGCGAGGGTGTGGAACGTCTTTGGCAACGCTCGGGTGCTTCTTTGGAATGGAAACGTTGTAGAGGATATCGTCACCTGACGTCGAGGCCGAAAGTCGGAGATCAGGGGGAGAAAGTTGACTGCAGACTTGAGGAGGGGTATGCAGCTCCGATCCGGCTACAGAAAATTCAGATGCGGCAGGGGACAAAAGTGGCGTGGAATGCGGTGTTGGTGTCTCTGGCGAAGAAAGGTGGGTAGATTGCGACTTTTCTCGCTTGCGCCACGGGGACCCGTGCAACTCTTGGACCTAGAGGGTGTGAGACGATCGATAATCAGCAACGGAGCCTCAAACTGACAACGTAGAAGAACAAGTTGTCTTCAAAAACGTCGAGACACTTGACAATATTTTCGTGATTCATCATCTGGAGGAGCATAATTTCCATTGGGATCTTCCCAGTTTCATGGTCGATCCATGCTTGCTCTGGAACCTTGTTTTTGATCACAAACTTGACTGCGACCTCTGACCCGAGACGGCGGTGTAACGCGGTCATCACGAATCCATAACCTCCTGAGCCAAGTTCGTCTCCAAGCATGTACACTTGCGCGAAGGCTGGATTAAGGTAGTGTCCAGGGGGGAAGCGAGGGGAGTAGTTCATCGAGCAAAGATCATCTGGCTCGATGTTCGGTAGGGACTCGCCACCGGGTAAAGAAGGGAAATGATGGAGCGACGGAAAACGTCGATCATCACAGGAAAGAAGAAGTGACTCTGGTTCTACCGAAGTGAACTCCGGCTCGCAGGGCGCAAGACGCACAGGTGTCACGAGCCTGACAGGACCGCAGGGTGGATTCGTAGGAGGCACATTACAATCACAGAGCGGGAGGGAGGGTATCTCACTGTAACTCGGAGCGCAGGACGGAGCGCAGGGAGGGGAGTGGCCCCGAACGAATGGAGTAGTCCCGACGTCCGCTTGCGCTCCGTCGTTCGCGAGGCAGAGATGGGCTTCCATGATGAGGGAGAGGGGACCGAACGAGGGGAGGATAAGAGGGCGTCGCAGCGGAGAGAACGAGAACGTATCGAACCACTGGCGCGACATGACACGGCGCAGAGTGCCAATGTTCTCGAGTTGGAATTCCGCATTGAAATATGAGGGTCACAAGGATTGCGATAACACCAGCTCCGAGGACGAGTTCCGTGTCTCCTGGCCCCGACAATGTCTTTTCGGGGAACATGTGACAACGCATACTGGCAGACAACCTCGAAAGGGGCTGACGTATTACGCAACATCGCTATCAATAGATATCTTCATAGTCTTCCCCAACTTCCAAAAACCGACGAATCTCCTGCGCATCGACCCCATTCTGACGTGTGAAATATGCAAGCAGGATCGAATAGTTGTCTGCCGATGCGTCGCATCAATGTCTGCCACACCCTCGCGGAGACTTGACCCAAGCACTGACCAGTCCAACGTACAGCAGCTTCATGCGCGAGCGTGATCGCCCTTTTCTTCTCCTCTACCCTGACTGGATCACATGCACCATATGCTTCCAGCTCTCTTTCCAATCCCGCAATCTGATCTCTGGCCGCTGCAAGGTCTTCAAGTGCTTTTGTCCGTCCCGCCTGTGGGAACAAGAGCGATGACAAACTACCACACGAACTCGATCAAGGACGTACGCTTTCGGGTCGCAAGGCCTTCTCATCATCTAGCACAGCACCAAGTTCCGCGGTTTGCGTCTCCAAATTTTTCTTGGCGTCCCTCACTTTGTCCAGCCTGTTTCGCAGCTGCGACGTGGTCAGCCTAAATATGTCAAAATGAATAGTTTTCCTTCATACTATGCTTCCTCGTTGCGAGGGGAAGCTCCAGAAGACTGCAGTCCTCGAGAAATCAGCGCATACATTCACTGCTATGTGTGCTCACAGTTTGAGGACCCGATCTTGTCGCCTTGCACAAGACCATCGTCGACCAGAGACTGCAAAACTTCTTTGACAGATTGTGAGACTAGCCCCGAGATGTCATAATCATGTTCGCGCATAATATGGGTGTCGGCGCACCGATGCCTTTGAGTTTAGGTCCCAGTTTCTCTAGTTCTTTCAGCTTTTAAACACGGACCATGATAAGTGAGCTTGGTTGGACATGGCTGGTACTTTGTACACTTGCTTGATAAAAGTCTTTCTGTCCGAAAGGTTAGTCGTTATCGGGCCCATTTCTGAGACCTACCGTCTCGTGAAATATCTCAAGAAGCTTGATGCGCTTCTCTTCGGCGGATAAACCTCGTGGGGCCTACAGAAGTCAGTAGCCTTCACGGTGGGTTCCAATACGCGTACCATGTCGTCAGTATCAGTGTCTCTGGTAGAGAATTTCGCAGAATGCGAGCATTTTGAAGGGCGTGTTTCCGATCACATGACGTAAAATCA
>JBBPLQ010000924.1:0-12564 GCA_038089855.1 Royoungia palumana
GGTGCGTTTGGCACTTCTAACGGCTGTATTTTGCTGGCCGGAGGTTGGTTCCCGATTTTGAAGCATGCGCATCTTTCACATCTTGATATATAGTTTTTGACATATTTTGCCATTTCTGGCCATAT
Source organism: Royoungia palumana (assembly GCA_038089855.1). Classification (NCBI taxonomy): domain Eukaryota; kingdom Fungi; phylum Basidiomycota; class Agaricomycetes; order Boletales; family Boletaceae; genus Royoungia; species Royoungia palumana. The sequence goes on from JBBPLQ010000924.1 coordinate 126, forward strand.
ATAGGAATGTGTCAGAAGTTCCATAGTTTTGTCGTAACCCGGGTGTCCTGCTACCGTGGTGTTGTGATGCATAGTTACGACTTCTAGCCATAATGATTCTGGAACATAGATTTTATTTTATTTTTGTAAGATGTTTTTGTTATTTATTTCTTTTAGTGTAACCATGCTTGAAAAGGGAGTCTAGACTTGAGCGGGGAATCTTGATTTGTTCGTGTTGGAGTTTTTCATAAAATTGGTCTCTGAGATCCTTTATCTGTACTTCAATTGGGCAGATCTGTGTTTGTGGAATGACTGTGACTCCTTTGTTATTGTCTTCGATTCCTTGTGCATGGTCTTCTCTTCTAGAGAGGGCATCAGCTTTTCCCATAGAAGTGCCTGGTTTGTAATGCCAAGCAATATTGAATCTGGATAGATATTGTGCCCAACGTGCTTGTCTGCGTGTCAGGTCTTGTCTTGTCATGAACCACTTAAGGTTTTCATGATCATTCCATACTTGTATTTCATGCTTTGCGCCTTCTAGATAGTGGTGCCATAGTTCTAGAGAACAGATCACCAATAGCATTTCTTTGTCGGCGATTGGATAATTCCGTTCTTCTGGTGTCATAGAGTGAGAATTATAAGTGACAGGGTGCCATTTATCTCCTTTTAGGATGGATAGCACTGCGCCGGTTGTATAGTCAGAAGCGTCTGATTCAACCCGGTATGGACACTCGTTATCAGGATAGGCGAGTATCAGGGCTGTGGTGAAGGCTTCTTTTAATTTATCCATAGAGCTTTGTTCTTTTTCAGTCCAAGTCCATTGGACATCTTTTTTAGTTAAATCATGTAGAAGGCGTGTGATTTTGGCATAATCTTGGATAAAGCGATGATAGAAGTTCGCTAGACTGAGGAAGGAGTGGACGTGTTTGACCTTGGTGGGAACCGGCCATTCCTGAATGGCTTTGGTCTTTTCTTTGTCCATGGAGATCCCATTAATTCCTACGATCATTCCCAAGAAGTCTACTTCTTTGTACGAGAATGTGCATTTCTCTGGTTTGATAAATAAATCATTTTCCTTTAGCCGCTTTAGTACTTCCAGAACGATTTTATCATGTTCTTCCTGATTGTCTGTGGCGGTGAAGATCATAAGATCATCTATATAGACCACCACAACATCTTCCATGTCAGAGAAGATATCGTTCATCATTTGTTGGAAAGTAGCGGGAGAATTGCATAGACCGAAATACATAACGATGGGTTCGAAAGATCCGCGGGACAGATGAAAGCTGCCTTCCATTCGTCACCTTCTTTGATGCGAACATTGTTGTAATCCCATCTGAGATACTTTCTATATGAAGTCCAAGGAGTCACATTGGAGTGGGCAACGGGTAAGGTTTACTTTGCCCATTTTCCAATCTATTTCTGGGTTGTGCTTCTTCAGCCACATGTAGCCCAGAACGAGGTCATGGGTTCCCAGATTGGTTATTTCTGTCCTTGCTTTCTCCTTGTGTCCTTGATAGGAGATAGTGATGTCGGCATAATGCATTATCTTCCCAGCACTATTAGTGCTGCCATCCACATTATAGACTGTGATGGGAATGAGAAGTTCTTTTGTTTGGATTTTGTTTTGTTTTACATATTTTTGATTGATAAAGATGATGTTTGCTCTGCTATCAAGAAGGGCAGAGGCTTTTTCTGGTAGAAAGGAATTTTCATGATCGATCTCTAGATCTAGGGAGATTTCCCGATCTGGATTGAATGTCCTAATAAATTTTTCAGTATAACTTTCTGGGGAATCAAGCACTGGATTATCGTCCCAGCCGCACTCTGTAGGAGTCGCCCCTGACGTTTGTAAGTCCAAAAGCATAGGTTTTTCTAAATATGGAGAAGAAGAAGGGGGAGACTCGGGATTCGCATAGGGTTCAGTATCGTAATCATCTAGAGAAAATGTGTCCAAGGGAGAAAAGAAGGACTGACCTTTGCGAATCTGAGTTCCCTTTTTACTCAGTTCGCTTTTCCTTTTCCCTTTTGGAAAAATGCCCTTATCTTATTGTAGGTTTTTCCTTTTAAGTCCTCCAGGGACCCTGTTTCCTTAATTTCCTCGATTTTGCTGGTCGAGGGCGTGGGTTCAGTGACTGTGGTGCGGATTTGTTTGCCCTTTGCCACACATTTGAAATGGTGGCAACCACCAACCCACTTGCAGGTGGGACATTGTTGCCTTTTTGGGGCACGACAGTCCTTTGTAAAGTGACCCTGCTTGTCACAATTGAAACATTTCATGGTGCTCGAGGCACCGGGGGATTTCTTCTTATGGGGGACAGCATTGATAAACCACCCATCTTGGTTGAGTTCCATGGAATCGACTTGCATGGCATTGGGGTCGTTTTTCTGAGACCCCTGGAACATTCCTCCTCGTACATAAGCGAGGGATTCCATTGCTTGTCCGTACTTCCTGACAGAGTTTATATATTCCTGGATGGTTGTAGGGTGGCCGTCTTGGAATACTCTCGCCAAGATTCTCGGGTTTGTTGCCTTTTCCAGGAGGGCGATTGCATGGGTATCTGGGATTTGAGATTGTGTCACCAGATTCATCCACCTTATGAGGAATTCGTCAGTCCTCATGTTTCCTTGGTAAATTTTGTTTAATTGAGCTAATGCCCAATCCTTTTGAAGGTGTGGTTTGAAGTGGTTTGTCAGCTCTGCTGCAAACACCTCAAAGTTATCCCTGACATAAGTGCCATCTGGCTTCTTGTGGTTTAAGGTGGGTAAGTAGTCTTTGGCATACTCCCCTGCTTTCGTGCCCTTGAATCTGGAGAGCACTGCTGCCATCTTGTGGCGCACATCGTCGACCTTGTTTAGGGTGAGCCATGTCATCATCTTGGCCCACCACTCATCCCATTTGGTGATTTCCCCTTCATAGTTCCCTGGGTCTGCCATCAATTTGAATTTGTGCCCTTGATCTCTGGGGGCGTGCTGTGAGCCGCTTGTGCCTTGTCCAGCTTATACCTCAAGATCTATTATTCTATTCTCAAGGGCGGTGATGATTTGGAGCATGTGTGCGCTCATGTCCTTTATTTCCTGCCCATAGTCTTGGTTGTTGATGATGGAGCGGACAAGGGGAGCGAGGGTAGCAGCAGTGGCCTGCATCGTGGGAATGAAAAAAAGGTTTTTTTTATTTATTTATTTATTGGGGAAGGGAAGCGTATGTGGGAAGGCGAGAAGGCTTCTTTAAAGTATGTATGGGGTGGAGAGACCTAACAGTAGGGTTGTTGATTTGATCCCAGTCGTGAAATCTAGACCTGGAACTGTACTGTCTTCTTTTCTCTCGGCATGAGAGGGGTCTTTCTGCTAGTGGTATATAAGATGGGTCTACTGACACGGTCCTTTGTCTTTTGGGGATCCGGTCTAGTGGAACTACAATCAGAGATGGAGATCTCTTTGGGCTTAGGTGTGACGCATCGCTTAAGGAAAGGGGGGTTAGGGGGTGTCGAGGTGGAGAGAGGGCTCCTGGCTTTCTCTCTTTATAAGACTGATTAACAAACGAAACCTGACTCTTGTACCATGTGACCCTTCTGCTTCTTGGGGGTCCAATAATGCGCTCTGCTGATCTAACTCAGGGACTAGGCTGGCGTGACGAAGGGAGTGGACTGCTAATACTGCTCTTAAGAGCTCATCTTCTGTCGCTCGAGTGTACCTGCCCCAGGGTATGTGATGATCTATAATAAGAGCTGAAAAAGTGGCGGCGTCGAGTGGCTCTGATGGGGAGTATCTCCTGTCTCTCACAGACTCTCTCAACCATTGTACTTCTTTGTCACTTGCTGCGGGAAGAAGGTTCTCGATAACCTTATATAGAACTTCGAGGTTAGCGGACATTGAGGAGTAGGGGTGCACTACGCGCGATAGGTTCATAAGTCCTTTGCCTAGTGTTGACCTCTTTAACGCACTTGTGCTTTAGGTAGGGCTTGGGGTGCGTGGGAGTGTTACTGAGCTTTGTGCAAACTTGATAGTAGGTGGAGCGGAGTAAGAACAAGGTAATTCAAAGTGAAACAACATCCAAATCGAAAGGATATTGTGTAGTAGTCTGATCAAGAGTGACTAGCTCTGAGGAGATGATTTGAATGATAGGAATCCAAATTGAATTAACTGGGGAATGTACGCTACAACATGGAGGTATATATACTGTTCTAAGGTGTTTGTATCTATTTGTGTCCTGGTTTGTGTGCAACTGGTGTGTCAGACTTTATACCATAAAAGAAAGTATCTAGAATGACCGTGATTGGTTAATGAAAGTGGTGCCATGTAGGCTGTGCGAAAGTAATAATATGATTGGATGAAAGAAATCATACGACGTAATGAGGCTGTGTATTGTGGCAGCCAATAGGAATAGGTTTTGCGCATAGGTTTGGCATGAGGCAGAAAGAGTCTAGAACTGAAACAACACCCAAATCAATAGGATGATGTGTAGTAGTTGAGTCAAGAGTGACTAGCTCTGAGAGGATTTGTTTGAGTGGAAAGATCAAATGAATTAAACTGAAGAGAGTATGCTACTACATGAAGGTATATATACTACTCTAAAGTGTTTGTGTCTATTTGTGTCCTGGTCTGTGCGCAACTAGTGTGCCAGACTTTATACCATAAGAGGAAGTATCTATAATGACCATGATTGGTTAATGAAAGTGGTGCCATGTAGGCTGTGTGGAAGTAATAATATGATTGGATGAAGAGAATCGTACAACATAATGCGGCTGTGTAATGTGGCAGCCAATAGGATTAAGATCCGAGCATAGGTTTGGCATGAGGCGGAAAGTGTCTAGAACAAGTCTGGTGGTTGGTATAAGGGAACGACATAGCGTTCTTGTGGATGAAAGACTTGTTGATAAGATAAGGATGGGTTGATAGGCATAAAGACAGGGGTTGAGGATAGGGGTTTATGAGCGTTCATAACAAGAACAAGTCTGGGTTGAAGGCAGGAGGAACGACATAGCGTTCTTGTGGATGGAAGACTTGTTGATAAGATAAAGATGGGTTAGATGGCATAAAGACAGGGGTTGAGGATAGGGGTTTAGGAGTGTTTGTAACAGAGGTTGTTCACGGTTCGGAATTGTGTTTGGAACAGAAGGTTCCAATTGGGAGATATGGAAGATGGGGTGGATGGATTTTATATTGTTGGGGAGTCAGAGTGTGAAGGAGTGGGTACCTGCCTGAGCAATGATTTCATATGGTCCGAGGTTTTTCTCGGAGAGCTTTTTGGAGGGTTGGATGGAGCAGAAATACTTAGCCTTCACGAATACTCGATCACTGACCTTGAAGTCTGGTGCTGGAGTTCACTTGGCGTCCGCAGGGCCTTGGTATCGTTATTGGGCATGGGCCATTTCTTCACGGAGGAATTGGTGGAGTGACTCAAGATCTACGGAGTAGTCGTGAGCGCGTGTAGAGGTGAGATCTGTCTTGGGGTGTACGGAGATGTTGGGATGATAGTCCTTGTTAGCGAAGAACGGAGACACACCGGTTGTAGCGTTTGGAGCATTGTTGTATGCAAACTCCGCAAGGGGCAGGAGTTCGGACCAATTGTCCTATTGATAATTACAGTAGATCCGGAGGTACTGTTCTAGAGTTTGATGCATCCGCTCTGTTTGTCCATCACCTTCAGGATGATAACCAGAGGTAAAGTGGAGGCGGATATCAAGGGCTTTTCCAAGGGAGCGGAAGAAGTGCGAGACGAACTTGACACCTCTATTGGAAGTGATGTGGGAAGGGACTCCGTGCTTGGAGAAGACATGGAGGAGGAACAACTTAGCTAGCTCTGGAGATGTAATCTTGTCGTCGGTGGGGATGAAGATGCATTGTTTTCATAGTCAGTCTACGATGATGAGGATTGCGGTGTAGTCGGAGGACGGGGGAAGCTGTTCGATGAAGTCCATGGAGATGGAGTTCCACAGTCTCTCGGGGATCAGAAGTTGTTTCAGGAGTCTGTATGGCTTGTGCCTAGGAATGTTTGCGCATGAGCATGCTGTGCAGGAGGAGACATACTCTTTTACAAATGCTCGGATTCTGGGCCAGGTGTATTCATGGCCAATGAGTTCCAGTGTGCGATTTTGTCCAAAGTGTCCGGATAGTGGGTGATCCTGTTTATAGTGGAGCACTCGGAGGCAGAGGTCATTGGTATCGGGGACGTAGATGCGATCATCTAGTTGGAGGAAGCTGTCAGAGTCGACGGACTAGTGAGAGTCAGAGGGTTTGGAGTCGGACATGTGTGTGCAAGCGATAGGATTGGAGGGGAGTGCAGAAAGGATGTCGTTGTGGAGGGATTCTCCGTCAAACATGGTGCTTGCACGGAGGACAGGATCAGTGAGGCAGGTAGCTCATAGGGAGGACATGAGCTGTTCCTGGGTGAAGACTGGTCGGAGGTTGTGTGGATTGATGCAAGCGTAGTCCCTATCCCCCTCTTTGTGATAGACGTCCCATCATTGAGTTAGGGCATTGGGCTTTCCGCCAAGGTGTCCAGGGCGGAATCAGAGAACGAGATTGAACTGGCAGAGGAATTCCAACCAGCGGGCTTGCCGACAGGAAAGGAGGTGAGTAGAAGTAAAATACTCCAGGTTCTTATGGTCCGTGATGACGTTGATCAGAGTCGCAGAGCCCTCAAGGTAATGCCACCAGGTCTGGAAGGACTCGTGGACAGCAAGGAGTTCCTTATCATGGGTGTCATAGTTGAGCTTGTGAGAGTGAAGGGTTTGGGAATAGAAAGCGACGGGGCGGACCTCGCCATCAGAGCACTGGATGGAGAGAATTCCGGCCACGGCATAGTCGGAGGCGTCAGTTTCTATAATGAGCAGAGCATCAGGGACCCAATGAGTCAGGATCAGAGCAGAGGTAAAAGCATCCTTGAGGTGCTGGAAGATAGAGCGACAGTCATCAGAGAAGTTCCATGGAGCACCCTTGCAGGTGAGGCGGGTCAATGGAACGATGATATCGGAGTAGTTGTGGATAAAACAACAGTAGAAATTAGCGAAGCCGAGGAAGGACTGAATGTCCTTGACTTTATGGGGCTCGAGCCATTCTCAAATAGCTTTGACTTTTTCCTCAGACATGGTAAGTCCGGCGGGAGAGAGGAAATAGCTGAGGTATTCCATAGAGTCAGTATGAAACTTGCATTTCTCGGGCTTTGCGTATAAACTGTGTTTCCGGAGTCATTGGAGGACCTCACGGATGTGCTCTCGGTGTGTGGACTTATCTTCAGAGTAGATAAGGATGTCGTCTAAATAGACAATGACACAGACATCGAGGAGATCAGCAAAGATGGTATTTATGAACCACTGGAATGCTGCAGGGGCGTTCATGAGACTGAACGGCATGACAAGCCATTTGTAGGAGCCGTAGCCCATGTGGAAGGATGTTGTCCATTCGTCGCCCTCCATGATGCAGACCAAGTGGTACGCATGTCGGAGGTTGATCTTCATATAGATTTTGGCGCAGCTAGGGCATCCAGGAGGTCATTGATGCAGGGGAGTGGGTAGCAGTCTTTCTTTGTGATTTTGTTAAGGCCTTGGAAGTCAATGCAAAGGCAGAGTGAACTGTCCTTTTTGCGGACGAAGAGTACCGGAGTGGCGTGAGTGGAGGAAGACGGATGGATGAATCCATAGGAGAGGTGCTCATCGAGGAACGTGCAGAGAGACTCAAGCTCGGAGGCGGAGAGGGAATAGGTAGTGCCCAAGGGAGGAGAGGCTCCTTCTTCCAAATCAATTTTCAGATCATGTTCATGGTGTGGAGCAAGCTTTGATGCCTTGCTCTTACTGAACACATCCGCGAAATCATGGTATTCCAGAGGAACTCCGGAGAGGTTGATTTGCTCAGGGGCATTGGAAGAGGTAGAAGCAGATCGGAGGTTGCTCTCCTGGGGGTGGAGTTGCAGGCTGAACTGCACAGAGCCATCTAGGCAGCACGCCAGAGCGAAAGCAGGAGCGCTAATAATCACGATAGGCAGAGCCTTGCGGTTGGAGAAATGCGGTGAATTGGATGGTGTGGGGTCAACCAGAGGAGGTGAGTCCTGGGGCTGCAGAGATGAGCTCAGAGGGCTGGCACAGGGTACTCAGGTGATCGGAACGCAACACTGCTCGAAACCCAATCAATCGATGGATTGTAGCGGGTGAGCCAGTTATGTCCTAGAACAAGTGAGCAATAACCATCCAGTGGTGTGACATAAAACGTCATCGGAGTGATATCACTGGTCAAGAATTGGACGGAGAGGTCAAGGGCTTGAGTGATTGTCGAGTTTGATGTTCCATCGAAGAGTCAGAGAAGGATCAGGGAAATGGAGTACATTGAAAGATTATTTTTATTCATGAAAGCAGTATCTATGAAACAATCAGAGGAGCTGGAGTCGATCAACACAGGAAAAGAAGGTGTATCATAAGAGACTAGAGAGACGGACGGCATAAGGGATTTCGGATCTAAGAGAGCGGATGTGTTGAGTCGGAGCTCCTTGAGTGCACAGGCGGAGTCAACGCAACCTTCTGAAACAACACCCAAATCAATAGGATGATGTGTAGTAGTTGAATCAAGAGTGACTAACTCTGAGAGGATTTGTTTGAGTGGAAAGGACAAGTGAATTAAACTGAAGAGAGTACGCTACTACATGAAGGTATATATACTACTCTAAAGTGTTTGTGTCTATTTGTGTCCTAGTCTGTGTGCAACTGGTACGTCAGACTTTATACCATAAAAGGAAGTAAGTAAATGACCATGATTGGTTAATGAAAGTGGCACCATGTAGGCTGTGTGAAAGAAATAATATGATTGGAGAAAGAGAATCATACGACATAACGAGGCTGTGTTATTGTGGCAGCCAGTAGGAATATGAATTGAGCATAGGTTTGGCATGAGGCAGAATAGAGTCTAGAACAAGTCTGGGTTAAAGGCGGGAGGAATGACATAGTGTTCTTGAGGTGTGAAGACTTGTTGATAAGATAAGATAGGGTTGGATGGCATAAAGACAGGGGTTGAAGATAGGGGTTGAGGAGCATTCATAACACCTTCAGTCCGTGCAGAGTCTGAGAGGTCGTGGACTATTTTTTTTGTCTCTGTGGAGACCTCCGGTTTAGATTCCAGAGCAGTTGTTGTAGTTGCATGGGCTTTGGAAGTGCAGGAGGTGGACTTCAGGCAATCCTTGGCCATATGGCCGGCTTGACCACAGAACATGCAAAGCTTATTGTCGAAGCGATGCTTGCGCTCGGCAGCAGTGAGTTTGCCGTCCTTCCTGAGCTTTGAAGTGAGATCTGCAGACTTTGGTGCAGAGGAGAAAGTGGTGGCTTTGCCCTTGGACTCTTTTGAATCCTTGGAGCCGCCGGAGTGATTGCCGGAGTGATGTGCGGAGTGGGATGTGGATGCGGAGTGTTTATTGGATGCAGACTTGGACAAGGATGGGTTGGTAGAAGGCTTCACTTGTCGGGACATCTCCAACTTGTGTTCCCAATAGCGTGCATCGATGGCCTGAGCGAGTTGTCGGAGTTCGACGAGGGTAGTGGGTTTCCCAACATGGGAGACCTCATCTTTGATGTGATCAGGGAGTCCATTGTAGAAGTGGTGACGGAGAGCTCCTTCTCCGTAACCTCGGACTTGGGACGCAATGCAGTTGAACTCAACGACATACTGTAGAATACTACAATGTATGAGTACAAGAGATAACGAGTATGAATGAAGGGTCTCACCTCAGTACTGATAATGGTCAGTGACTGAGGTGTGAGGTCACATCAAGACGAAAGTTATCTACACGCTTATCTAATATGGATATACCCAAGTCCGTTTGTACCGTAGAGTCTATACGAAATATTACAACATGTACTTGTTGATGTACTGGCCATCCTTCATGCTGAGGTGATCCAGCTGGTGTTCCACATCTCTGACTGGGTCGTGCGGACCAAAATTGGTCTGGAGCTCTAAGATGAACTCCTTGAAGTCATCCATCCAGATCAGACAGAGCGCAGGATCTTCCATCTGGAGGAGATCTGGTTCGAACCATTTCAGGGCCATACCTTTAAGGTAGGACTGCGCAAAGGTAACTTTGGCATGGTCCATGGCAAAGGCCTTAGGACGATCTTGGAAGTTGAGTTTGCACTGGACCAAGAATACATGGAGTTTGTGGGGATCCATCCTATCAAACTGATCCGGTTCTCGGAACTTGGTGTGCAGTGAGGATTCGGAGGTTGGACAATGAGAGGAGGAATGAGCAAGCTGGCTGATGGCACTAGCCAGCTGGGCGAGCGTATCCCGGGGAATCTGCTCATTCTCGGAGTCAGAGGAAAGGGGGTCGGAGTTGTTGGGGGTATGGGGTTCGTCGTCAGACAGGTCATTTCTGAAGAAACCGAAGCCGTTGTCAAGGTCATCTCCTGGCAAGCTAGAACTGTGGTTAGAAGGTTCATCATGTCCCAGAGGAAACAGAACTTGGGGGTCATTGAACAGAGTTTGGAACGAGGAGTGACAGGATGACCTGGGGTCTTCTTCTTTGAATTCCTCAATGTGTGCCCCTGGAGTTGGGGACAGAGGCGGGAGTTGAGAAGTGGACACAGATAGAGCAGGAGTGCGTTGCATGGAGAAGCTGTGGAATTGGCTGACGAGGTTGGGCCCACGTTGGCTGCTTCTGTAAGCGGACAGAGGGTTGAAACAAGGAGATGAGGGTGGATTGCTGGCGCCAGTAGTGTGGGCGCAGGATCTGGTAATGCAAGTAGCCATAGTTAAGATGTCAGACAAGGTAGAGTTTGAATATACTGTTAAGACCGGGTCAACTCCGGTCAACTCCGGTGACTCTGGAGTTATGTGCGCGGGTAGGACCTTGGCTTCAGCGACTCGGAGTGGAGCACTGCACCCTTGCCTGGGTCTCAGAGGTGGTCCAGATTTCGGAGGAACAGAGGTTTGGACTTAGACATTGACTGGCAACGAAGTCAAGTCGGAGTGGACAAGTGAAGCTCGAGTCAGAGGTCAGAGGAGGAGTTGAATCTAAGTTGATATTCGAACTGAGGAGTTACGGCGAATACATGTGGGTTTATATATGGAGTAGGACTCGGAGTCTATAGGACAAGAACGGAGGAGGTTGTAACAAAGACAGGACAGTAAGGTTCGGAAGGGTCAATGGAGTCGGAGAATGGACCTAAGTAATGGAACGGCAGAATGAAGGGTTGTGCACTCAAGCAAGTCCCAGAGATGAAGGTAACTAGGGTCTAAATCAAATACAGGGTGAATTGTATATAGGAACAGAGAATGGAGAAGCAGAGTACAAGTCTGAAAGTCAGAATTGCATACTTAACGAAATGTCAGTCGAAATCCATGGAGTTACATCTGGAGTTACATTGGAGATCGGACTTGCAGATCGGGATATGACAGGGTAACCAACTGCCAGCCAGTAAACTTCAACCCTTAGAAGTTCTGTCAGCACTGTGGGAGGATATCTCAGCAGATTTCATCACCAATCTCCCCCTTTCACACAATTATGACTCCATTCTCACAATCATGGATCACTTCTCAAAAGAAGTCAAATTCATTCCCATGACAAAAACATGCAATTCTCTAGAATTGGCTAGATTGTATCTGGCACACATCTGGAAGCATCATGGCCTTCCTAAAACGATCGAGTCAGACAGAGGTCCACAATTCACATCACAACTTATGAAGGACATATGCAATAACCTGGGAATAAAACCCAAATTAAGCACAGCTCATCATCTGCAAATGGATGGACAGACAGAGTGTATGAATAGAGAAGTACAACAGTTCCTGAGACTGTTCTGTGCAGAGAACCAACAGGATTGGTCACAATGGCTACCAATTGCACAGTTCAGTTATAACTCAAAAAGGAACTCGAGCACCAAATATGCTCCCTTCTCTATTACACACTCATATTTACCAAGAATGGGCATAGAACCCAGAACCACTCATGCACCTGCTGCCAAGGCATTCATTACAAATATGAATGACATTCTTTCCTCTGTAAAAGAAAACATCCTACAGGCACAGGAATGTATGAAAACCAATGCTGATAAACACTGTTCCAATGCACCAGAATATAAACCAGGTGACAAGGTGTGGCCTGCCACAGATAACCTTAACATAGCCAACTGGATGCAAAAATTAACGGATAAATATATTGGACCCTATGAAATAATATCTATGAAGGGACCAAACATGGTTGAATGAAAACTTCCAAAAAGTATCAAAATCCACCTAGTCATAAGTATCTCACAGGTAAAACCTTACAAGGAACACCTTGATGGCCAACCTTCTCATAAACCCGGATCAGTTCTAGTAACCAAAAATAGAGATAGTGTTACAGACACTCCCAAACCCCTATCTATAACCCCTATATTCCCCTCATTATCTAAACAATCACATGATGTCCCATTCCCAAAACTCCATATTCAACACCCTTCATACATCGTCCCTCTACATTCATGCCTCATTCCGTTCCCAT
>JBBPLQ010000925.1:0-12560 GCA_038089855.1 Royoungia palumana
ACAAGTACATGTGGGTTTATATACAGAGTAGGGCTCAGAGTCTATAGGACAAGAATGGAGGAGGTCATATCAAAGACAGGATAGTAAGGTTTGGAAGGGTCAACAGAGATGCAGAATGGACCTAAGTAATGGAACAGCAGACTAAAGAGCTGCACTCTCAAGCAAGCCACAGGGACGAAGGTAACTAGGGTCTAAATCAAATACAGGGAGAGACATATGTATATAGGATCAGAGAATGGAGAAGTGGAGTACAAGTCCAAGAGTCAAAATTGTGTACTGAGTGAAATGTCAAACGAAATCCACGGAGTTAGGTCTGGAATTACATTGGAGATCGGACTTGCAGATTGTGTTGAGAGCCAAGGGCTTACTGAGGGCGACTAGCCTGTTGCTGGATCAACTCAGGACGACTCTGGAGTCCACTGTGAGTAACCAAAGATGATATTGAGACAGTAGCAAGGGTACACTGACCTGGAGTCCACTGTGGGTAACCAAAGAGGAGAAGCAGTGGACTCCTGGGATGTAAGTGCGCTTCAAGTAAACAATGATAAACAACTGCGCCACAATGCGCCACAATGCAATGGTATCAACACAGAAGGTGAAGGGAAGCATAGGAACAGCTGAAACTTGGTAGATGGGGAAATCGCACATGGGGAATCCAATGGGCATAGTTACAAGTCAATCTAACCGTAGCAATCAGTCCAAATCAGATGCGAAATCACAAACTGTAACACCTCCAGCAGGAAAACTCCAACCCTTAGAAGTGCCTAACACACCTTGGGAACACATATCCACAGACTTTGTCATGGACCTTCTCTTTTCACAAAAATATGATTCAGTTCTCACAGTGGTGGACCACTTCTCCAAAGAAGTAGAATTCATCCCCACAACAAAAACATGTTCTTCAATGAAACTCTCTAAACTCTATTTATCACACATATGGAAACACCACAGTTTACCGACCACTATCATATCAGACTGTGGCCTTCAATTTGTTTGCTCCCTTATGAAAGATATTTTGTAAAAATCTAGGAATAACTCCGAAGCTGAGCACAGCCCACCATCCTCAAACAGATGGTCAATTGGAGTGTATGAATTGCAAACTTCAACAGTTCCTCTGTCTCTTTTGTGCTGAAAACCAAGATGATTGGTTGCAATGGTTACCCATTGCTCAATTCAGCTACAACTCAAAAAGGAACACCACAACAAAGTTCGCCCCTTTTGAAATCACACATTCACATATGCCATGCATGGGAATAGAACAGCACTAAACACACACACCAGCAGGCCAAGAATTCATTAAAGATATGGCAGAAATATTAACAAAAACAAAAGAAAACATCCTACAGGCACAGGAATGTATGAAAAACCAAGCTGACAAACACTGTGCAGACACACCGGATTACCAAATTGATGACAAAGTCTGGCTAGCCACAGACAATCTAAACATCACCAACCGGTCTAGAAAACTCACGGATAAATATATTGGCCCTTATGAAATCATATCTATGAAAGGTCCAAATGCTGTTGAACTTAAACTTCCTCAGCACATGAAAATCCACCCAGTAATAAATATTTCATGTGTCAAACCTTATAAGGAAAGACTCAATGGTTCACCGGCAGATAAACCCAGTCCAGTTCTTGTAATGGAAAACCACAAAGTGGAATATGAGGTCAACTACATCATTGACTCTCAATTCAAAAGACGAGGCCTTCAATACCTTGTCCACTGGAAAGGATATAATGAAACAGAGCATACTTGGGAACCAAGCAAACACTTGGAAAACACACCAGATGTGGTCATACTCTTCTACAAGTCCCATCCCTCCACCCCAAGGAAACTTCAGATCAATTATGAAAACTTTAATTCTTTATTCAACCCTATGCCTGAAAATACAACAAAGGTCTCATCTCAGAGCATTCAGCTCCACGAGCATGCCATGGACACAGGTCATCTGGAATCTGACCAACAGCAGGGGGGTAGTGTTACAAATGCTTCTAAACTCCTATCCTCAACCCCTGTCTTTATGCTTATCAACACAATCTTATCTTATCAATAAGTCTTCATACCTCAAGAACAGTATGTTGTTCCTCCTGCCTTCACCCCAGACTTGTTCTAGACTCTTTACACCTCATGCCAAACCTATGCTCCAAACCTATTCCTATTGGCTGCCACCTACACACAGCCCCATATGTCATACGATTCTCTTCTTCCAATCATATTATTACTTCCGCACAGCCTACATGGCACCACTTTCCTTATCCAATCACGGTCACTCTACTTACTTCCAATTATGGTATAAAGTCTGGCACACCAGTTGTACACAGACCAAGACACAAATAGATACAAACAATATAGAGTAGTATATATACCTGAGCTGTACTTCGATAGTCCTCAGTTTAATCAATTTGATATCCTACCATTCAAAGTACCTCCTAAGCCAACAAAGCTACATTCCACTAAACTTCCCTTGCTTTGAGTGTTGTTTCAGTGATTCTGGTGGCCAATGCTCATCAAAGACATAAAAATAGTTTGTCTGGACTTGTCATGAATGCCAGCTCCAGCAAACAAGTAAATTTCATATTCTTCCTCTCTTTCCTGTCATTGGCAGTTTATTCTGCAAAGCTCACATCAATACCATGCTAATGCTGAAGTCTGGCAGTTACAGATTTATCATTCAGGCCCAGTGTGCGCTCATGGCCTGCCCAAAGTAGTGCATGCTTTGATCCAAGAACAGAGTAGCTCTCACATCTTTTATCTTTGAGGACATACTGCTGGTCTGTCAACTCTGACAGCTTCCTCCGACTAGATGATCGCATCTACGTCCCCAATATCAATGACCTCCGCCTCCGAGTGCTCCGCTATAAACACAATCACCCGCTATCCGGACACTTTGGACAAAATCGCACACTGGAACTCATTCGCTGTGAATACACCTGGCCCAGAGTCCAAGCATTCATAAAAGAGTATGTGTTACGAACGCTCCTAAACCCCTATCTTCAACCCCTGTCTTCATGCCATCTAATCCCTCTCTATCTTATCAACAAGTCTACCATCCACAAGAACGCTATGTCGTTCCTCCCATCTTTCACCCAGACTTGTTCTAGACTTCTATGCCTCATGCCAAACCTATGCTCGGAAACCATTCCTATTGGCTGCCACATTTACACAGCCCTATATATATTCCACCAATCGGATATGATCCTATGCGCTTCTCAACTTCTCCTCCATTCCAAGGCAGTGCCTTATCTATGACATCATTTCATTTCTCTTATCAACCAATGACAATTAGATACTGAGTATCGTACCACTTTCCTTTCTAGTGTACTATCGTAAATACGACCACACACAGTGGACAGTATATATACCTTCATGTAGTAGCGTACTTTCTTCAGTTTAATCAACTTCGATATTCTCCACTCAAATCATCCTCTCAGAGTTGGTCACTCTTGATACGACTACTTGACTTCACCTTTTTGATTTTGGGTGTTGTTTCAATAACACTCCATCTATTTGCTTAACAGCTCTTGTCTTTGAGAGTTGTTTCATAAGAACTTTACTACATCTTCTACCTCTACCGTTGCAGCTGCAGATCTAGAAGCAGGACATATTCAATGCCGCCACTGAAGCACCCGCAAGTGCATTGTCTCAAGTTGGTCACAAGGTCCGGAGGGTTTAAACTTCGTGCGTACCAGTGAACCACGAATCCTCAGCGAATGCTCGCATCCACTTTTGGGAAATAGTAGCTCCCAACTGCCATGTGCTAGCAGTGAGGAAGTACAGCGTCTGAGAGATAGCATAAGGGATCGGAGGTATCCGACAGAAGAACCGCTTGATGCAGCCACCCTATCTTTTCTCATCTATGACAATTTCTTACCCTAGGCTCACTACTCTCATGCCTCAGAAGACCAAGTCCTAAGAGGGATATTAGCGCGCCAATACTTAGAAAGAATCCCCTTTCGCATTATATCAGAAGGACTTGTCAACCAATTGGCATTATTCCAGTAAGAAGGGTCACTTGGTATAGAGGGCAGCCCTCTCTCATTGACCAGAGTAGAAGTAAAAGAGGAACCCACAGAAACCCCATTAAGTCTGCTCACACCGCTTTTGTCAAGTGAAGAACCAGAGCCGGTGATAAAGAGATCACCAAGTCCGATTATTGTACCACTCTGCATCCCCAAGAGGGAAAGAAGCGAGTCACATGATCCAAACCTAACACTGCCAAACTTTGACGACAGGTATTTACAGAGGCAGAGAGATTGGCAACAATATACAAGAAATAGAAAGAGGGTTAGATACAAAGGATACGATCAGATCCAGGATCACTTGAGTTGATCGCTCAGACCAAGGAATGTGCTTAGAAAGCCAACCAGAGTACCTACTACCCTTTCCAAATAAATTCCCCCCCCTCTCTCTCCCACAAATTGCCGAATTCACAGGGCTCCACACCTTCCTAGAGAACATCCAAGCAGGAGGCTCTTGGAACAACAATGTTGGACATCTTATGGCAGGGCTAATGGAAATAAAGGACACTATACAAGGAAGGGACGCAACCATAGCAAGGCAGAACCAACAGATCCAAGATCTACTACAGGAGTTGTGCACTCTGAAAGCAACACAAGCGATGGCGGCAGCATCCGGGTCAAGAAAATTTGAAATACTAGCTGATCCCAGAGAATACCGAGGGTCCATTCCCCAATTTGAAGAATGGTGGTCCAAAATGCTGGCATGGATCAAAATAAATAACATAAACACCAGCTCCTGGGATGCATCGCTAGCTGTCCGCTCTAGGATAAAAGGGGACAAAGGAGGTTCCTTCACACAGACATGAATGGAACAAGTTATCGCAGACCCGGTCGGCTACAACTGGGATCACATTAAGGAACAGGTCGAGACAATATTCTGACCAACAATCCAGAAGGACTGGGCTGTAGCGCAGCTAGAAAGGCTCAAACAAGGAAATATGAAAACAGATGAATTCCTAGTAAAATGGGAAGTGCTGTACAAGAAGTCTGGAGTGGACACATTGCATGGAGTATGACTCCTAGAAATGAACACAGCACCCACCATCATCACCCAGATCTTCCAAGAAGGAAAGTGGGGATCCACAGTGATAGCCTACCTAAATGAGATAAGAAGGGTGGGAAACGCCAAGGAATCATTGAGCTTCCTAAGGAATGCTACCCAAAGGAGAGACCCAAACGTGATGGATATAGATGCCATCTCTAAGGATAATGACAGGTGGTACCACATGGCCACCCAAACAACAAAGAAACCAGGCACCGGCAAGTGTCTAAACTGCAACAAGACAGGTCACTGGGTAAAGGAATGCCCAGAAACCAAGATATGTACAATGCCCAACGTGCAAATGGTACAGTGGCAAACACCACAAGGACTGCAAGGGCAAGCAGAAGTTAAAAGCCCACGAAACCAAAATGGAGGAAAACAAACCTCCAGCAAACCTGAACCCTTTCGACAAACTGAAAGGGTTATCATATGAACAAATGAAGGAGCACTTCTTGAGAGAAGCGGGAAAAGCCTAAGTGAGCTGACTGAAAGGGTCGGTCGGTCTCACAAAGGTCAGTCTTTCTTTGCTCCCTTAGACATTGAAACATGCCAAGATGATTATGATACCACATTGTATGCAGGTCCAGAGTATTCCCCTTCTTCATCTCCTATGCTTTCGGACAATACGCCATTAGGAGCATCTCATAATGAGCGTGGCTGGGACAATAAACCAGTGCTTGATTCTCCTAAGGACTACCCAGAGAGATTTATGAGATCCGCTAACCTTGATAGGGAAATTACCCTCAAGCTCAAACTAAAAGGAGAAAATTCACAAAAGGAAGTTGATGCATCCGCACTTCTTGACAACGGCACAAACATAACCTTTCTAAACGACTCTTATGTAAAGAAAAACAAATTACGAAAACACCCTCTCCCATTCCCAGCAAAAGTCTATAACACCAATGGAACTCCTAACTCCTTGGGAGAAATGACTCATTATGCCGACATCACTCTAGACTTTGAAGGACATAAAGAGGTTGTCAGAGCGGAGATTACGAACCTGGGAACACATGACCTAGTTCTAGGGTACATGTGGTTGAAGAAACATAATCCGGACATTGATTGGAGTACCAGAAGAGTAAACCTAACACAATGCCCTCTCCAATGCAATGACTCCACCTTCCTGAGAAAGGTCACATATGAAGAAGTCAAAGATATATATTTCCATTATGAAACCAAAACAGCAAAAGCCAAAGAAAAACCAAAAACAGATAAACCCATAGAGGAACTAGTTCCAAAACAGTATCACAAATACCTGGACGTATTCTCAAAGAAGAAATCGGAAAGGATGCCACTTAGGAAATCATAGGATCACAGAATCGAACTCAAGGACACGTTCAAACCAAAGAAGGGCAGAATCATACTCCTCTTGCCCGATGAACAAAAAGAAGTATCAGATTTCATAGATGACCAAATGGCAAAAGGCTACATCCGACCTTCTAAATTGGAACAAACTTCCCCTGTGTTCTTCGTACCAAAGAAAGATAGACAAAAGAGGATGGTACAGGATTACCGATACCTCAACGAACACATGGTCAAAAATAATTACCCACTTCCACTCATTTCCCAACTTGTCGATAAATTAAAACATGCCAAGCTTTTTACAAAGATGGGCCTCAGATGGGGTTATAACAATGTTCGCATCAAAGAAGGTGATGAATGGAAGGCAGCCTTCATATGCTTTAGAGGCTCCTTCAAACCCTTGGTTATGTACTTCGGATTATGCAATTCCCATGCCACATTCCAGTGTATGATGAACAAGATCTTCGCTGATATGGAGGGAGTCATGGTTGTCTACATCGATGACCTAATGATATTCACTTCCACAGACAACCAAGAGGAACACGACAAAATCGTACTCAATGTACTCCACAAAAAATGATCTATTCATAAAACCAGAAAAATGCATATTTTCATGCAAACAAGTAGACTTCTTAGGGATGATCATTGGAGTTAATGGTATTGTTACAACTTCTTTTTGCTTTTTACCATATGTACAAGACAGGTTCATGGCCACCGTTCTCTCTTCGTCCAAAGACAATTAATTTCTGTTTGTCCTTAAAATTTTCACTTCTGAGGATTTCCTTTTTAGGAAACCCAATGTCGGAACACCTGGTCCCGGGTCCGCAGCAGAAGATCCTGGTCGTCTACGGTCTTCCTCCCTCCCCCCTTTTACCTTTCTTGTATCACGGTGTTCCCTTCTTCCTCCTCCATTATTCTTAGGAACTCCGTTCCATTCCTTTTGGGATTGTCCCTTCCCTCCTCGTCCTCCTTCATTCCCTAAACCCCAGAGGGTATTCCGTTCCGCTGATCTAACTCAGCCCTTCTTGTATCATATATAAGCTGTAGGATACATGCCTGTATTCCTTAGCTTAGTTCTACTCAATTTACTGTGCTCAACCACCATCACCCTTTGAACTCTCCCTCTTCGCCAGAGAGCTTCCCCTCAAACCCTTCGAACCCCTACAACGTGCTAGGGATCCCTTGAAACCTTGAAACCCCTTTGACAAGGGTACTTATCCTCTGAACAATCGACTTTTGCCATCCGGCAAGAATCCCTATTTTCAGAACCTTCGGAACCCCTATCTCGGAATGCCGGAACCCCAAGCTCATTGAAAACCTTGACCTTCTGTCACTCGACAGAAGCCCCTGTCTTCGGAACCTTTGGAACCCCTGAGCCACTGAGTCAATGCCAGTCCCTACTCTAGGTTGTCGTAACAGGTATCTTCATGGACGACGAAAAGACCAAGGCTATCAGAGAATGGCCCACACCAACCAAGGTCAAACACGTTCAATCCTTTTTAGGACTTGCCAACTTCTACAGACGATTCATAAAAGATTATGCCAAAATAGCCTGTCCACTACATGATCTCACAAAAAAGGAAGTTCAGCAGACCTGGACAGAAAAAGAACAAACCTCTATGGATAAATTAAAAGAAGCTTTCACTACAGCTCCCGTCCTCGTGTACCCTGATCATAACAGCAAATACCGTTTAGAATTGGACGCCTTGGACTATGCCACAGGAGCAGTGTTATCTATTCAAAAAGGGGATAAATCGTACCCTGTCACCTATAACTCCCACAGTATGTCACCTGAAGAAAGGAACTATCCAATCACCGACAAAGAGATGCTATCAGTGATCTGATCTTTGGAATTATGGAGACATTACCTAGAAGGGCTAGAACAACCCTTCGAAATATGGAATGACCATGAAAACCTTAAATGGTTTATGACATGCCAAGACTTGTCTAGAAGGCAGGCACACTGGGCGCAATACTTATCTAGGTTCAATATGACATGGCACTACAAGGCTGGTGCTACTATGGGAAAAGCAGATGCCTTATCTTGGAGAGAAGATCATGCCAAAGGGATAGAAAATGACAACACAGGAATAACGGTTGTACCTGAATCTCAGATCCACCCAATTGAGGTCTCGCTAAAGGATCAAGGAGAACAGTTCCACGAACGTGTTAGTCATGAACAAATGAAAATCCCAAATAGAGCAATCAAAGAACTCCAGAAGCGCAGATATGAAATAAAAGAAAAATTATTACAAAAGAACAACAAAATCTATATGCCAGAATCGCTTCGAATGGAAGCAATCACCATGTTCCATGATACACCGGTTGCAAGACATCCCAGATATGAAAAGATGCTAGAACTCCTCATGCATCATTATACATGGCCAGAAATGGCAAAACAAGTAAAAACCTATGTTTCACGTTGTGAAAGATGTGCACACTTCAAGGGAAACAATCAACCGCCAGCCGGTAAACTCCAACCCTTAGAAGTACTGAATGCGCCATGGGAAGATATCTCAGCAGATTTCATCACAGATCTTCCCCTTTCCAACAACTATAATTCCATTCTCACAGTCGTGGATCGCTTCTCAAAAGAAGTTGAATTCATCCCCATGACAAAAGCATGTTCTTCTCTAGAATTGGCAAAGTTATACTTGGCACACATTTGGAAGCATTATGGCCTTCTGAAAACAATTGTGTCAGATTGCGGTCCACAATTCGCCTTACAACTTATGAAATATATATGCAAAAACCTAGGAATAACTCCGAAATTGAGCATGGCTCACCACCCTCAAATAGATGGACAAACGGAGCATATGAATTGGGAAGTTCAGCAGTTCCTTCAAATGTTCTGTGCTGAAAGACAAAATGATTGGTCAAGTTGGCTACCAATCACACAGTTCAGCTACAATTTGAAGCAGAACTCATCCACTGAAATCTCACCCTTTTCAATCACACATTCTTATGCACCACGTATGGGAATAGAACCATGCCTGGTGCAGGCACCTGTGGCAGAAGGTTTCATTACAGATATGCGAAACATATTAAACAAAACAAAACAAAACATCGAAAAAGCATAGGAACGAATGAAGTTCCAGGCAGATAAACACCGAGCAGAAGCACCAGATTACAAACCAGGCAATAAGGTGTGGCTAGCCACAGATAACCTTAATATCACAAACCAGTCAAGAAAACTCTCGGATAAATGGATAGGCCCCTATAAAATCATATCTATGAAAGGCACAAATGTGATAGAATTAAAACTCCCACGTTCTATCAAAATTCACCCAGTGGTAAACATCTCACGAGTTAAACCATATAAGAAACGCCTAGATGGCCAACCAGCAGACCAGCCCAGACCGGTTATCATAACAGAAAACCGTGACATTGAATACAAGGTCGACTATCTTGTTGACTCAAGACTCAAAGGTCGAACCCTAGAGTACCTCGTACACTGGAAGGGATACAATGAATTGGAGTGCACATGGGAACCAGCTAAACACCTTACAAACAGCCCGGACGCTGTCAAAGACTTTCACGAAGCCCACCCATCTGCACCCCACAAATTACATGTCAACTATGAAGATTTCAAATCTATGTTTAACCCTATACCCATGCCCAATACAGACGTTGAAAACACTGCCGTTAATCTCCTCGACCATACTGGTCATGATCATCTGGAATCTGATCATCAGCAGGGGGGTAGTGTTACAAACACGTCAATTAACCCCTATGTTTTCAACTTAGAGCAACACTTCGCTCTGACACATGTCTTCAATCCAGACCATCATATCTCATGATGTGCCTCATGCAAAACCTATGCTTGGAACATAACCCTATTGGCTGCCACACTTGCATAGCCGAACACAGTCCTATGGAACATTCTATGACATTCTAACCAATGGCCTTTTTCTCTCTTATCTATGACATCATACGCTTACTGATGCTGTGCATTGTTCCACTCTCACTAGCCAATCACATTCATTCATTTACAGAATTCTCTAGAACATTACAGATAGATACAAACACCATGTACTAGTATATAAACCCAATGCCAACACTAGAGAACTCCAATAAAGTTTTTCTGGTCTTTCCTCTTCATTGACTTGAGAACTCCACATCACTCCAACACCTCACTTAACAGCTCTGGTCTTTGAGAGTTGTTTCACAATGTGGATGGCAGCACAAATAGTGCTGGGAAGATAACACACCATGCTGACATCTCCATAAACTATCCAGGGCACAAGGAGAAAGCAAGGGCAGAAATCACCAATCTGGGAACCCATGACCTCATTCTGGGATACACCTGTCTGAAGAAGCACAACACAGATATAGATTGGAAAACAGGAAAAGTAAAACCTTACCTGTTGCCCCCTCCAATGTGACTCCTTGGACTTTGTATAGAGTGTAAAAACATCTATGACTTCCAATTTCATTAAAGCCCAGGAGGCTGAAACAATAAAACCAAAAACAGAAAAGACTATAGAAGAGCTTGTGCCTCGCCAATACCATGAGTTTCTAGACATATTCAAGAAAAAGGAATCAGAATGGATCCCACTCTGCAAACCCTGGGACTATGACATCGAATTAAAAGACTCCTTCAAACCTAAAAAGGGTAGACTCATACCACTGTCACCCAATGAACAAAAGGAGGTCTTAGATTTCATTGAGGACCAAATGGCAAAAGATTATATCTGACCTTCCAAAACAGAACAAACATCACCTGTGTTCTTCATCTCAAAAAAGGATGGACAGAAATGGATGGTCCAAGACTACCATTACCTAAATGAACACACAGTCAAAAATAATTATCCACTCCTGCTCATTTCACAGCTTGTTGACAAGCTCAAACATTCAAAGCTATTTACCAAAATGGATCTCAGGTGGGGTTATAACAATGTCCACATTAAGGAAGG
This sequence comes from Royoungia palumana, assembly GCA_038089855.1. Lineage (NCBI taxonomy): Eukaryota > Fungi > Basidiomycota > Agaricomycetes > Boletales > Boletaceae > Royoungia > Royoungia palumana. The sequence continues at coordinate 11,284 of JBBPLQ010000925.1, forward strand.
TGATGAATGGAAAGCAGCATTCATATGTCACTGCAGATCATTTGAACCCATCATTATGTACTTCAGTCTATGCAACTCCCCTGCCACATTCCAACAGATGATGAACAACATCTTCTCTGATATGGATGGAGTCATGGTTGTCTACATTGACAATCTCATGATCTTTACATCCACTGATAATCAAGAAGAACACGATAAAATTGTGATAGAAGTTCTCAGGCAGCTGAAGGAGAATGATTTATTTATAAAACCAGAAAAATGTATGTTCTCATGCAAAGAAGTAGATTTCTTGGGAATGGTCATAGGAGTTAATGGGATCTCCATGGACGAAAAAAAGACCAAAGCCATTCGGAAATGGCCGGTTCTCACCAAGGTCAAACATGTCTGATCCTTCCTCAGTTTAGCAAACTTCTATCATCGCTTTATCCAAGATTATACCAAAATCACACATCCACTCCATGACCTAACAGAAAAAGATATCCAGTGGGCCTGGACAGAAAAAGAACAAACATCTATGGATAAATTAAAAGAAGCATTCACAACTGCCCCCATCCTGGCATACCATGACAATGAATGCCCATATTGGGTAGAATCAGACACTTTGGATTATACAATGGGTGCAGTCTTCTCTATCCTCAAAGGGGATAAGTGGCACCCTGTCACCTATAATTCCCACAGTATGACACCAGAGGAACAGAATTACCCAATAGCTGACAAAGAAATGTTATTGGTTATCCATTCTCTCAAATTATGGCACCACTATCTAGAAGGTGCAAAATATCCTATAAAAATATGGAACAATCATGAAAACCTTAAATGGTTCATGACAAGACAAGACCTGACACACAGACAAGCACATTGGGCACTTTATCTATCTAGGTTTAATATCACTTGGCATTACAAACCAGGTGCTTCTATGAGAAAGGCCAATGTCCTCTCTAGGAGAGAAGACCACACACAAAGAATTGAAGATGATAACAAATCCACCCAATTGAGGTATTGTTAAAGGATCTTGGAGACTAATTCTATGAAAAACTCCAACACAAACAAATCAAGATTCCCCACTCAGGTCTGGACTCCCTCTTCAAGCACAGTCATTCATTAAAAGAAATAAATGATAAAAACATCTTACAAAAATAAAATAAAATCTATGTACAGTGGGCAACAAAACTGTTCCAATAACTAACCCTAATGCAGTGCGCGAAGCGCACTGCAATCACCCGTGGGAATCTCGCTTAGTGGTAGTGGGAACAAACAATGTACAAACTCATAGCTAC
>JBBPLQ010000926.1:0-12554 GCA_038089855.1 Royoungia palumana
CGTCCATGTTATTCAATTGTCCAACTTGGACAGACACTTGCACTGGGAATTCATCAAGTCACTTTTATCACCTGTCCAACTTCAATTGATGCTTGCAACCATGCTTCATCAAGTCTCTTTTCCCATCATTTGTGCTGTTCCGATGGTTCTGATGGTTCTGATGGTTCCAACACTAGCAGTTCATAAACATATCCTTTCTTGTCATCTATCCTCTGCATGTATCTTATTCATCATTCAATTTTCCTGTTGTATCTATTAATCACTTTTCTTACTTGGACAGATGCTTGCAGACATTCATCAAGTCCTTATTCCTGTAGTCCATGCCACTCACATGTCCGTCCGCCTGTCTGACTTGGGTGTACACTCTTGTTACGATCTCAACAAGTCCCTTTTACTGTCACATGCAAACATTCTGTCTGTCTGTACAGTGAACTCAAGAGGAACTGTTATATACACACTCCTTTGTTCAATTTTCAAAAATCCTCTTTTTATGACAATGAGAAAAAACCTAAATAAAATACCTTGACACCATTACTCTCCTCTCAGATGGAAGTAATGTTGAAGTGTCGTATGCCGGCAATGTAACTTGTGGGTGAGGCGGGACGAAGCGGCAGATGTTGTTCGTGGATAACGGACAAGGAATGAAGTACAGGGAACTACGGGATAAGGTAAATGCTTAAATAAGCGGTAGCATACGTAGCAAATGATTCTAATTCTACACACCCCCTGAATCATGAGCAAGTCCGAACGAATAAAAGAAATAAAAGTGTCCATGCACCCCTTGAATGTCTGACCTTTACCATGCAGAATCGGGTTCGTCTTCGGCAAGGCTCGCGCATTCCTTTTCAGGACAGTCCTTAGCATAGTGGCCCTTCTTACCACATTTGAAGCAAGTGATGTTCACTCTAGAACGAGCGGCATAAGCGCTGTCGGGGTTTTCAGTTTCACCTGCGATAAGCAACACTTTGTAATCATCAAGCTGTTTGTGACTGAGGTGTCACTCTTCTTCATTGAGCAAGCAGGAGGTAGCGAGTTTGAGAGTGAGCTCATTGGGTTTGACAGCATCAAGGGTGACAACAACAGAGTCATACTCAGAGGGGAGACCAGATGGTCGGACAACGATGGTGAGGAGGTCTGGTAGCATGATCCCGATGTCCTTCATAAGATGCACCTGTGCCTTCACATCACCAATCCATGATGTAATGGATTGCTCGGGTCATTTTTCCATATGTGAGAACTTGCGCATAGCAGCGAGTTGAGTGGAGAGCCCACGCGCATGGTGGACGCTAGCGAGAGTGTCCCAGATGGCCTTAGGGTCGTCGCCTTGGATATGAATGATTTGGCTGTCATTGACATACAGCATGATCTTGGCAGTGGCTTTGAGTTGTCGTAATGCAAAAGCTTTGATATCTGTGGTAGGGGGCATACGTACATGCCAGGTGAGGTAGTTTGTCTCGTTGAGACGTGGCATGATGGTGGTGTTGAGGATTGACGACATGGCGATGGCGAAGATAACAAAAAGCGAGAGTCGAAGAAAAGAGAGTTGAGAAATGAAGGAGCGGAGGAAAAGGATGGATGTATGTGGGAAAAGGTGAATGTATGCAGTCGGAGCACCTACTCTGGGTTCAAGAAAGAAACGAGAAATGAGATCCTGTGCCCACGATACAGCCCATTGATCGGCAATGCACTCACACAGCCCTTTGTGTGATGGATCCAGATGCAGTACCTGCAACATGGCCCGTCGGTCGTCAGCGCACTCGCACAGCCCATCATGCGGTTACCGATTTGTTAAATACCCTGGTAACGCAAGGTATCGTCTGTTATATTGAAGTGTCGTATCCCAGCAATGTAACTTGCAGGTGAGGTGGGACAAAGCAGCAGATGTTGTTCATGGATAACGGACAAGGAACGAAGTACAGGGAAATATGGGATAAGGTAAATGCTTAAGTAAGTGTAGCGTACGTAGCGAATGATTCTAATTCTACAAGTAACTGGTCAGAACAGCATGATGTCACAAGGCTCAGTGGTTCCAATGCTTCCAACGAAAATAGGGGTTCTGACAATTCTGAAAAGAGGGGTTCTTGTCAGTTCAATGAGAGGTCGAGAACTTAAGAGTTCAAGGTTCAGAGTGTCTAAGATAGGAGTTCCGATGGTTCCAATGACAGGGGCTTCTGTTGCACGACAGAAGGTCAAGGGTCTCGAGAGTTCTGGGTTTCTGAGGTTCTGAGATAGGGGTTCTGAAGGTTCCGAAAATAGGGGTTCTTGCTGAGTGGCAAGAGTCGAAGGTTCAAGGATAGGGTATCCCTCATGAGAGGGTACTCAGGGTTCAAGGGTTCTCTAACACATTGTAGGTGTTCGAAGGTTTCAAAGAGGGATCCTCTTGAGGGATGATTCAGAGGGCAACAGTGGTTGAGCACGGTAGATTGAGTAGATCTAAGCTGGGGGATACAGGCAAGTATACTACAGCTTATATAGAGTTCAAAAGGGGCTGAGTCAAGTCAGCCAGAACAAGGTTGTCTCTTAAAGGGACATGGAACAAGGGATAAAGGGAGGACGGGATGCCTGAAGGGAATGGGACGGGGTTCCTAAGAATGATATGGAAGGAATGAGGGAATGCTGTAATACAAGAAAAGCAAAAGGTGGAAAGGGGAGGTTATGGGTGACCATGATCCTTGACTGCAGCACAGTAGGTATACTGCAGATCCAGGACTGCAGGTTCTGACGTTGGATTTCCTAAAAAGGAAAGTCTCGGAAGTGAAAATTTTAAATAGGGGTTAATCAGCCAGTCCCGGACGAAAGGAGAGCAGCAGTCATGGATAAACCCTGCACATACACCAGGAAGGAAAAAGAAATTGTAACAGCCTACATGGCACCACCTTCATTAACCAATCATGGTCACTCTAGACACTTCCCTTTATAGTATAAAGTCTGGCATGCTAGTTGTGCACAGACCAGGACACAAATAGATACAAACATCATAAGTAGTATAAATACCTGAGCTATACTTCAATAGTCCTCAGTTTAATCAACTTTGATCTTCTCCATTCAAAGCATCCTCCTAAGCTTTCTCTTTTTACAAACAACAACTCCACTATAAACTTTGTTCACTTTGAGTGTTGTTTCACTTTGATTAAACTCATTCTTGCTTGGCTCCACCTATCAAAGCACAAAGCCCTATAACAACCAATGTACTCACTTGACTCCACTAAAGTAGCACAAGTGCATTGAAGCAGGCAATTCCTGGACAAGGAACTTACAAAGTCTCAGGCACAGTGAACCCTGAAGACTTAACTGATGCTGACATCTTCATCTTTGAGACAATTGCTCCTCTAGTAGCTAGCACTAGCACTGAGAGAGTAGAGCAATTAAAGTCTAGCATGAGAGACAGAAGGTATTCCAAAGACAAACCTCTGGACTTGGCCACACTCACAGGCATAATCACTGCAGAAGGACTCCCCTGGTTGCAGTTCAGGAACACACCAGAAGAAGTAATGAGAGGTGTATTAACCCTCAGAACTATAAATAGCCTCCAACTACCCTTGGAGACATCCGAAGAGTCCACAGCAACAGACTACATGTCTGAAGGAGTAGAGGTTAAGTGAGAACACTCTCCCATAATCCTCCCTTTGCACACCCCCATAGCAGTAAAATATGAAAGAGAAGAAGACAAGCTTTTGACACTAACCGAGCTCACCAATACAAGCCTAGGGGATCCAAATGACTTCATCCCCTCAGATTACAAGGAGTAGAGACAGAGACACCTAGAGTGGGACAGATATAGAAACAGGAGAAAAAGAGTCAGATTCGCAGCATACAATCAGATTGTAGATCATCAGGCTCAATCACTCAGACCCCTCTCCACCTTAAAGAAACCTTCTAGATTACCAAAAACCCTCTATTAAATAAATATCTCTTTCTTCTCTCACAATGGCTCAGAACTTTGCAAATGTCATTCAGGACATCTCCTAGAAGCAGGCTTTGGGAATAAGCTTAACAGACCTGGACATAGTAAACATCATGATAGCTGCCCAAAATTACATAATGCAGCTAAACCTCACATTCAACCAAAATGTACAAGATATAAACACATTGATACAAAGCCTAGCACAAGCCCAACCAGCCCAACCAGCCCAACCAGCACTGCCACCCACTCCTCAGGCAGGAGTAGGAAGGAAAATCAAGATCTTCAGTGACCCTGGAATCTATGATGGGAGCATTCCCAAATTCAACAAATGGTGGGCCAAGATGGAAGTTTGGCTGGCAATAAACAACATCAGCAAGACAAACTCTGACATGACACTTGTAGTCCTATCACAAATGCAAGGAGGAAAGGCAAGCAAGTTTGTCCAAACAAGAATTGGCCAGGTGGTTGCAGACCCCACCAAATATAACTTGACTCTGAAAAAGCACCAAATTGAAGCCTTTTTCCGCCCCTCATTATAAGGCAATTGGGCAATAGCACAAATAGAGAAATGCACACAAGGAAAGATGAAAACAGATGACTTCCTTGTGAGATGGGAGTCACTGCACCAACAGTCAGACATATCTGACTCCCATGCAATCTGCCTCCTGGAAATGAACACCGTGAGGCACATAATCAAACAAATCTTCTGCAAAGGGAAGAGAACGCATGTCAAACATGCAAGTGGGTTGGTGGCAAGCACCAGTATCAGTGTAAAGACAAGCTGAAGCAAGTCTGCACTCAATCCATGGAGGTACCTCTCACCTCCACTTCAAAAGTAGAGGAGATCAAACAAGGATCCCTGGAGGATCTAACAGGAAAAACATATGATGAAGTAAGGACCTTCTTCCAAAAGGGAAAAGACAAAGTGAACTGAGCAAGAAGGATGCTTCAGCTTGTAAAGGTCAGTTTTCAAACTCCTTCAGACTACTAGCCAAATGGGGTAAGGATAATGCTGATGATCCCCTTGGTGATTATGATACCACTAGTTATGAAACTTCTTGGCTGGCCAATAGGGGTGAAAAGACCATAAGCCCTATATCTATTAACCCTACACAGTTTATGCTGTCAGGAGTGTCTCATATTGAGCATGGTTGGGACGATACTCCAGTGCTTGATTCTCCTAAGAAATACCAAGAACAATTTATTAGGACACTCAATCCAGATTGGGAAATCTCTCTGGATCTAGAGGTTGATCATGAAAACACCCTCTTACCAGAAAAAGCCTCTACCCTTATCGATAGCAGAGCAAATATGATTTTTTTCATAAACCAAAAATATGTAAAAAGAAATAAAATCCAAACAAAAAAACTTCTCATACCCATCTCCATCTACAATGCAAATGGAAGTGCAAATAGCACCGGGAAGATAACACATTATGTCAACATATCTATAAACTACCAAGGACACAAGGAAAAAGTAAGGGCAGAAATAACCAATCTGGGAACTCATGACCTCATTCTGGGCTACAGGTGGCTAAAGAAGCACAACCCAGAAATAGATTGGAAAACAGGAAAAGTAAACCTTACGCACTGTCCCAATGTGACTCCTCAGACATCATATAAAAAGTAATATGTAAAGAAATAGAAGAAATATATGACTTCCAATTTCATAAAGCCCAAGAGGCTAAATCAATAAAACCAAAAACAGAAAAGACTATAGAAGAGCTTGTGCCTCATCAATACCATGAGTTCCTTGATGTATTCAAGAAAAAAGAATTGGAATAGATCCCACTTCATAAACCCTGGGACCACAACATTGAATTAAAAGACTCCTTCAAACCTAAAAAGAGTAGACTCATACCACTGTCACCCGATGAACAAAAGGAGGTCTCAGATTTCATTGATGACCAAATGGCCAAGGGCTATATCTGACCTTCCAAATTGGAACAAACATCACCTGTGTTCTTTGTTCCTAAAAAGGATGGACAGAAACAAATGGTTCAAGATTACTATTACCTAACTGAACACATGGTCAAAAATAATTATCCTCTCCTTTAATATTGCAGCTTGTTGACAAGCTCAAACATGCAAAACTATTTACAAAAATGGATCTCAGGATGGGGTTACAACAACATCCACATTAAAGAAGGTGACGAATAGAAAGCAGCATTTGTTTGCCACCATGGATCATTTGAACCCATTATTATATACTTTGGTTTATGCAACTCCCCCACCACATTCCAACAGATGATGAATTATATCTTCTCTGATATGAATGGACTCATGGTCATCTACATTGACAATCTCATGATCTTTACATCCACTAATAATCAGGAAGAACATGATAAAATTGTGCTAGAAGTTCTCAGGTGGATAAAGGAGAATGATTTATTTATAAAACTAGAAAAATGCACATTCTTGTGCAAAGAAGTAGACTGCTTGTGAATGATTGTAGGAGTTAATGGGATCTCCATGGACAAAGAAAATACCAAAGCCATTCAGGAATGGCTGGTTTCCACCAAGTCAAACATGTCTGATCCTTCCTCAGTCTAGCAAACTTCTATTGTCACTTTATCCAAGATTATGCCAAAATCACATGCCCACTTCATAATCTAATAAAGAAAAATGTCCAGTGGACCTGGATAGAAAAAGAACAAAATTCTATTTATAAATTAAAAGAAGCTTTCACAACTGCCACCATCCTGGTGTATCCTGACAATGAATGCCCATATTGGGTAGAATTAGATGCTTTGGATTATGCAGTGGGCACAGTCCTATCCATTCTAAAAGGGGATAAATGGCACCCTATCACCTACAATTTCCACAGTATGACACCAGAGGAACAGAACTATCCAATAGCTGACAAAGAAATGTTATTGGTCATCTGTCCTCTTGAATTATGGTGCCACTATCTAGAAGGTGGAAAACACCCTATAGAAATATGGAATGTTCATGAAAACCTTAAATGGTTCATGACGAGACAAGACCTAACATGCAGACAAGCATGTTGGACACTTTATCTATCTAGGTTTAATATCACTTGGCATTACAAACTGAGTGCTTCTATGGGAAAAGCTGATGCCCTCTCTAGGAGAGAAGACCACACACAAGGAATCAAAGATGATAACAAAGGAGTCATGGTCATTCCAGAAACACAGATCTGCTCAATTGAGGTATCAATAAAGGATTTTGGAGACAAATTCTATGAAAAACTCCAACACAAACAAATCAAGATTCCCTGCTCAGGTCTAGACTCCCTTTTCAAGTGCAGTTATTCATTAAAAGAAATAAACAATAAAAACATCCTATAAAAAGAAAACAAAATCTATGTACCAGAATCCTTACGACCAGAAGTTATAACAATGCACCATGACACCCCAGTAGTAGGACACCCAGGTTATGAAAAAACCTTGGAGCTTATCACGTGCTCCTACATCTGGCCAGAAATAGCTAAATACATCAAAAACTATGTTTCTAGATGTGAAAGATGTGCATGCTTCAAAGCTAGAAATAAACCTCCAACAGGGAAATTACAACCCTTAGAAGTGCCAAATGCACCATGGGAACACATATCTGCAGACTTTGTCACAGACCTTCCCCTTTCACAAAATTATGATTCAGTTCTCACAGTTGTGGATCGCTTCTTGAAAGAAGTTGAATTCATTCCCACAACCAAAACCTGTTCTTCAATGGAACTCTCAAAACTTTATCCATCACACATATGGAAACACCATGGCTTACCAACCACAATTATATCAGACTATGGCCCCCAATTTGCTTCTCAACTTATGAAAGATATATGCATAAATCTAGGAATAACTCCAAAACTGAGTACAGCTCATCACCTGCAAACAGACAGGCAAATGGAGCATATGAACCACAAGCTTCAGCAATTCCTTCATTTATTCTGTGCTGAAAGCTAGGATGACTGGTTGCAGTAGTTACCCATTGCCTAATTCAGTTACAACTCAAAAAGGAATGCAACAACAAAGTTTACTCATTTTGAAATAACTCATTTATATATGCCACACATGGGAATAGAATGGCACCAAACTGCAGCACTGGCAGCTAAAGAATTTATTATGGATATGGTAGATATTTTAACAAAAACAAAAGAAAACATCCTACAGGCACAGAAACACATGAAAACACAAGCCAACAAACACTGTGCAGATGCACCAGATTATCAAATTGGTGACAAAGTCTGGCTCACTACAGACAATCTAAATATCGCCAACCAGTCTAGAAAACTCACAGATAAATATATCAGCCCCTATGAAATCATATCTATGAAAGGTCCAAATGCCATTGAACTTAAACTTCCTCAGCACATCAAAATCCATCCAGTTGTCAACATCTCACAAGTTAAAGCATACTTGGGAACCAAGCAAACACTTGGAAAATGCACTAGATACGGTCAAACTCTTCTATGAGTCCCATCCCTCCATCCCAAGAAAGCTCCAGATCAATTATGAAAACTTTAACTCTTTATTCAACTCTATGCCCAAAAATATGACAGAAGTCTCAGCTCAGAGTGTTCAGCTCCATGAGCATGCTGTAGATCCAGGTCATCTGGAATCTGACTAACAGCAGGGGGGTAGTGTTATGAACGCTCCTAAACCCCTATCTTCAACCCCTGTTTTTATGCCATCTGACCCCATCTTATCTTATCAACAACTCTATAAACCTCAAGAACACTATGTCATTCCTCCCATCTTTAAACCAGACTTGTTCTAGACTCTATGCCTCATGTCAAATGTATGCTCAACTCCTATTCCTATTGGCTGCCACATTCACACAGCCTTATATATAACTCCACAATCAGATATGATCCTTTTACCAAGGCTATGCACTTCCCTTCCATTCCAAGACAGTGCCTTATCTATGATGTCATTCCATTTTTTCTTATCATCCAATGACAATTAGATATTGAGTATCATACCACCTACCCTACTAGTGTACTATTGTAAATATGACCACACACAGTAGACACTATATAAACCCTCATGTAGTAGCATACATTCCTCAGTTTAATCAACTTCAATACCTTCCATTCAAAATGTAGGAAGACAGTTGCCATTGCTCCTTCACCCCTCTCTCTATAGGTGTTGTATTCTCTCTTTTCTTTTTATGTGGAGCAATGCCCTATTCATTTTGGATGTTGTTTCAGCCAAGGATTGCCTAAAGTCTACCTCCTGTGCCTCCAAAGCCTGTGCAACTAAATCTGCTGCTTTGGAACCTAAACAGGAGGCCTCCTCAGAGACAAAAAAAATAGTCTGCGACCTCTCAGACTCCACACAGACTGAAGGTTGTATTGACTCCGCCCATGCACTCAAGGAGCTCTGACTCAACACGTCCACTCTCTTAGATCTGAAATCTCTTATGCTGTCCATCTCACTAGTCTCTTATGATACAATCTCTCTAGAGTTCCCCTGGAATACCACAATTTTGCAGATGTGTTTAGTAAGAGCAAGGCATCTAAGCTTGCTCTGCACCATGAACACAATCTAAAAATAGACTTGGAAGGAGCCTCTCCTATCTTGGGCACCACCTATTCTCTCTCCACCTCCGAGCTTGAGTCCCTCCACACATTCCTCAATAAGCATCTCTCCTATGGGTTTATCTGCCCCTCCTCCTCTGCTCATGCTGCTCTGGCACTCTTCATCTGCAAAAAAAATGGTTCACTCCATTTTTGTGTCAACTTCTGAGGCCTTAACAAGATCACAAAGAAAGACCACTATCCACTTCCCCACATCAACAACCTCCTGGATGCCCCTAGCCACACCAAAATCTATACAAAGATTGACCTCCAACCCATATACCATCTGGTCTGCATTGTGGAGGGTGATTAATAGAAAACATCCTTCTGCATGTGCTACGGCTCCTGTTACAAATGTGTCAATAACTCCTATGTTTTCAACTTAGAGCAACACTTTGCTCAAACACATGTCTTCAATCCAGACCATCATACCTCATGATGTGCCTCATGCCAAACCTATGCTTGGATCTTAACCCTATTGGCTGCCACACTTGCATAGCCAAGCACAGCCCTATGGAACATTCTATAATGTTCTAACCAATGGCCTTTTTCTCTCTTATCTATGACATCATATACTTACTGATGCTGTGTATTGTTCCACTTTCACTGGCCAATCACATTCACTCTTATATGGAATTATCTAGAACAATACAAATAGACACAAACATGTACTCATAGTATATAAACCCAATGCCAACACCAAAGAACTTCAGTAAAGTTCTTCTGGTCTTTCCTCTTCATTGACTTGAGAACTCTACAACACTCCATCACTTTGCTCAATAGCTCTTGTCTTTGAGAGTTGTTTCAGCTCCTATGAATGGCTCATCATGCTGTTCAGTCTCATGAACACCCCTGCAGCATTCAAGTGGTTTGTAAATACTATCTTTGCTGATTTCCTCGATGTCTGCATTATCGTCTATTTAGATGATATCCTTATCTACTCCAAAGATAAGTCCTGTTAAGGCTATGCAGGATTTCCGGCGACAGCTCCGGTCAACTCTGGATACAACTCCGCAGTTGCGCGAGGGGTTCGGGACTTCGGCTTCAGCGACTCGGAGCAGAGCGCTGCACCCTTACTGTCCTTGTTGGGGGTCCCGGATTTCAGAGGATGAAGAGGACGGAGTGGGTTTGAAGGGAGAACTCGAAGTGGAGCGAGACAAGAGAGGAGTGCCGGGGAAGTCTTAGTCGATATTCAAGCTGAAGAGTTACGACAAATACATGCGGGTTTATATACGGAGTAGGACTCAGAGTCTATAGGACAAGAACGGAGGAGGTCGTAACACGAACGGGACGGTAAGGTTCGGAAGGGTCAACGGAGTCAGAGAATGGACCTAAGTAACGGAACAGCGGAATGAAGGGTTGCGCACTCAAGCGAGTCGCAGGGACGAAGGTAACTAGAGTCTACAGTAAATCAAATACAGGGTGAATCGTATATAGAAACGGAGAATGGAGAGACGGAGTGAAACGGAGAGACAGAGATCTACGGACGGGGTATCGGAGTGTGCAAGGGCGCCAGAGTTGGGTTTCGGAAGTGCAGAGTAGGTCGGAGGAACGGCACATGACAAGTCCACACACTGAGAGCACATCTGTGAGGTTCTCTGATGACTCTGGAAACACAGTTTACTGTATATGCCAAGCCTGAGAAATGCAAGTTTTACACTGACTGTACAGAATACCTTGGCTACTACCTCTCTCCCATTGGACTTACCATCTCCAAGGAAAAAGTCAAAGCTATCTGGAAATGGCCTAAGCCCAATAAAGTCAAGGATGTCCAGTCCTTCCTCAGCTTTGCAAACTTTTACCATTGTTTTATTCACAATTACTCCAATATCATCATCTCACTTACCTGTCTCACTGTTAAGGCTATGTCGGAATTCCGGTGACAACTCTGGTCAACTCTGGATCTGACTCCAAAGTTGTGCGAGGGGTTTGGGACTTTGGCTTCAGTGACTCAGAGTGGAGCACTGTGCCCTTACTACTGTCCTTGTTGGGGGTCCTGGATTTCAGAGGACAAAGAGGACAGAGGGGGTGAAGAGGTGAACTCAGAGTGGAACAAGATGAGAGAGGAGTGCCAGGGAAGTCTAAGTCGATATTCAAGCTAATGTATCTACAACAAAGCTCGGACTTATATACAGAGGTCGGAGGATGTAACTATGTGAAATAGGTCCGGGGTCAAAAGGGTCAGGGTCAGAGTTGGAAGGGTCAGAGTAAGGGTCGGAGGTGGAGAATAGACAAGGGTCAACAGTGAATGTACAAGGTACATAAAATGGAGAATGGAGATGGAGAATGTACATGCAGGGTCAGAGGTACTAGGGACAGAGGTTTTACATGATGAGAACAAAATGGAGAGTAAACTATAATGGAGATGCAGAGGACAGAGTGACGGAAATTGAAGGAGCATCGGAGCATTGGAGTGTGATGGGTGTGATGGAGTAGCGTAGTGATGGGCATCGGAGTGTGACGGAGTGTGACTAATTGTCAGAGTAAGCATCGGAGTAGGACATCGGAGTTAAGGAGTTGGTTGATGGAACGGATTGTGACACTCACCCACAAGGGTACTCCTCAGAACTTCTCTGATGACTGTTGCTCTGCTTTCCAGTGCCTCAAGGATGCTTTCACCTCTGCTCTGATCCTGACTCATTGGGTCCCTAATGCTCTGCTCACTGTAGAAACCAACACCTCTGATTATGCTGTGGCTAGAATTCTCTCCATCCAGTGCTCTGATGGCAAGGTCCACCCCATCGCTTTCTACTCCTGCACACTCCACTCTCATGAGCTCAACTATGACACCCATGATAAGGAACTCCTCACTGTTCACTAGTTCTTCCAGACTTGGCAGCATTACCTTGAGGGCTCTTGTCATGTGCCGTTCCTCCGACCTACTCCGCACTTCCGAGACCCAACTCTGGCGCCCTTGCGCACTCCGATATCCTGTCCATAGATCTCCGTCTCTCCGTTTCTGTCATATCCCGATCTGCAATATGTAATTCCGACTCTCGGACTTGTACTCTGCTTCTCCATTCTCCGTTCCTATATACGATTCACCCTGTATTTGATTTAGACCCTAGTTACCTTCGTCCCTGCGACTCGCTTGAGTGCGCAACCCTTCATT
>JBBPLQ010000927.1:0-12534 GCA_038089855.1 Royoungia palumana
GTCCGCACCTTGTCATAGATACTCTAGCTTGAATATCGACTAAGACTTCCCCGGCACTCCTCTCTTGTCTCGCTCCACTTCGAGTTCTCCCTTCAAACCCACTCCGTCCTCTTCGTCCTCCGAAATCCAGGACCCCCAACAAGGACAGTAAGGGCGCAGTGCTCTGCTCTGAGTCGTTGAAGCCGAAGTCCTGAACCCCTCGTGCAACTCCGGAGTTGTATCTGGAGTTGACCGGAGTTGTCGCTGGAAATCCTGCATAGCCTTAACACTCTGGAGCGAATACTGGTGGAACAATGTAGTGTCATTGTGGCTCAAAGACTTGACCATAAGTTAAGTTTGGGTTCATAGGCATAAAGACAGCATTTGTCGTAGGAGGTTTGAGAGCATTTGTAATACTTCCAAGGCCTTAACAAAATCACAAAGAAAGACCACTATCCACTTCCCTGTATTGATGACCTCCTGGATGCCCCTAGCCACACCAGAATCTATACAAAGATTGACCTCCAACATGTGTACCATCTGGTCCATATCACAGTGGGTGATGAATGGAAAATGTCCTTCCGCATGTGCTACAGCTCCTACAAATGGCTTGACATGCTGTTTGGTCTCATGAACACCCCCATGGCATTCCAGCAGTTCGTAAATACTATCTTCACTCACTCCTTGATGTCTGTGTCATTGTCTATTTAGACGACATCCTTATCTACTCCAAAGATAAGTCCATGCACTGAGAGCACATCTGTGAGGTCCTCCAATGACTCTGGAAACACGGTTCACATATATGCAAAGCTTGAGAAATGCAAGTTTCATACCAACTCTACAGAATACCTCAGCTATTACCTTTCTCCTGCCAGACTTACCATGTCCGGAAAAAGTCAAAGCTATCCAAGAATGGCCTGAGCCCCATAAAGTCAAGGACATTCAGTCCTTCCTTGGCTTTGCTAATTTCTACCATTGTTTTATCCACAACTACTCCAATATCATTGTTCTGCTTACCCACCTCACCCACAAGGGTGCTCCATGGAACTTCTCCAATGACTGTCGCTCCACCTTCCAGCGCCTCAAGGACGACCAGCACGTGAAACACGAGGGTTGGACAAGGAGATGATGAAGAGGAGACTTGCGAGGTGGGGGTTTGCAGTCTTGGGCAGAAGATGACACAAGAAGCATAAGAGCTTTCTTGGGCAAGATAGAGGAGGTAAGATCACTAATTTCAAGACTGGAGAATACATCAAGTATCTACAGTCATATATATACTATCTAAGGAGCACAGCCATGAGTGCACGGACCAAGTGTATGTAAGCGGAGGGAGAAATGCTACAGGCTGATAAGTATAATGGTTCATGAGGCAAGGGCTGTGGTAAAATGGAAGGGAAGCAAGCGGTAATGAAAAGGAAGTGTACCGCATTGCATGTGGCAAGAAGATCTGACCACAATAGAAATGGAAGGGAAGCAAGCGGTAATGAAAAGGAAGTGTACCGCATTGCATGTGGCAAGAAGATCTGACCACAATAGAAATGGAAGATCAATTGGGAGAAAAAGCACTGATATCTAATCAGTTAAGTCCAAAATGAGTGAAGAAAAGCAAAAAGAAAAGAAAAGCAAAGAGTGTTCATAACACCTCCAACTATGCTGTGGCCAGAATCCTCTCCATCCAGTGCTCTGATGGTGAGGTCTGCCCCGTCGCTTTCTACTCCCACATGCTCCATTCTCACAAGCTCAACTATGATACCCATGATAAGGAACTCCTCGCTGTCCATGAGTCCTTCCAGACTTGGCAGCATTACCTTGAGGGCTCCGCAACTCTGATTGACATTGTCATGGATCACAAGAACCTGGAGTATTTTACTTCCACTCACCTCCTTTCCTGTTGGCAAGCCCACTGGTCAGAATTCCTTTGCCAGTTCAATCTCATTCTCTGATTCCATCCTGGACACCTTGGCAGAAAGCCCAATGCCTTAACTCAATGATGGGACATCTACCCAAAAGAGGGGGATAGGGACTATGCTTGCATCAATCCACACAACCTCCAACCAGTCTTCACTGAGGAACAGCTCATGTCCTCCCTACGAGCTACCTGCCTCACCGACCCTGTCCTCCATACAAGCACTATGTTTGACATGAAATCCCTTTACAATGACATCCTTTCTGCACTCCCCTCTGATCCTATCGCCTCCACACACATGTCCAACTCCAAACCCTCCAACTCTCGCTGATCTGTTGACTCTGACAGCTTCCTCCAACTATATGATCACATCTATGTCCCTAATACCAATGACCTCCACCTCTAAGTGCTCTGCTATAAACATGATCACCCACTATCTGGACACTTCAGATAAAATCACACTCTGGAACTCATTGAATACACCTGGCCTGGAGTCCAAACATTTGTAAAAGAGTACATCTCCTCCTGCACAGTGTGCTCACATGCAAATGTTCCTAGGCACAAGCCATACGGACTCCTCAAACAACTTCTGATCCCCAAGAGACTGTGGAACTCCATCTCCATGGACTTCATTGAACAGCTTCCTCCATCCTCCGACTACACTGCAATCCTCATCATCATAGACTGACTATCAAAACAATGCATCTTCATCCCCACCGACAAAAAGATTACATTTCTGGAGCTAGCTAAGTTGTTCCTTCTCCACATCTTCTCCAAGCATGGAGTCCCTTCCCACATCACTTCCAATAGAGGTGTCAAGTTTGTCTCACACTTCTTCCACTCCCTCAGAAAAGTCCTCAATATCCACCTCCACTTTACCTCCAGTTGTCACCCCAAAGGTGATGGACAAATGGAGCAGATGAATCAAACTCTAGAACAGTACCTCCGGATCTACTGCAATTATCAACAAGACAATTGGTCTCAACTCCTGCCCCTTGTGGAGTTTGTGTACAACAATGCTCTGAATTCTACAACCGGTGTGTCTCTGTTCTTCGCTAACAAAGGCTATCATCCCAACATCTCCATACACCCCGAGAGAGACCTCACCTTGGCAAGTGCTCGTGACTACTCCATAGATCTCAAGTCACTTCACCAATTCCTCTGTGAAGAAATGGCACATGCCCAAGAACAATACCAAGGCCCCACGGATGCTGAAACAACTCTCAAAAGACAAGAGCTGTCGAGCGAAAGATAGAGAGGTGTGGAGTTCTCAAGTCAATTGAAGAGGAAAGACCGGAAGAACTTTACTGAAGTTCTCCGGTGTTGGCATTGGGTTTATATAGTACTGTTACATGTTTGTATCTATTTGGCATATTCTAAAGTGTTCCATGGGAGAATGTATGTGATTGGTTAAATAAAAGTGGTACGATGCACAGCATCAGTAAGCGCATGATGTCATAGATAAGAGCGAGAAATGCTATAGGTTGGAATGTCATAGAATGTTCTATAGGGCTGTGCTTGGCTATGCAAGTGTGGCAGCCAATAGGGTTATGTTCCGAGCATAGGTTTGGCATGAGGCATGATAAGATCACGTGACCAGTCATGTGATGTGGGTTTGTGGATCGAAAACATAAGTGTCTTGAGCGAAGTGTTGCTCAAGGTTGAAAACATAGGGGTTAATTGACGCGTTTGTAACAGATGCCAAGCAAACTCTGGCACTGGACTTCAAGGTTGGTGATTGAGTATTTGTGAAGGCTAAGTATTTCTGCTCCACCCAACCCTCCAAAAAGCTCTCCGAGAAAAACCTTGGACCATATTAAATTATCACTCAGACAGGTACCCATCACTCCTTCATGCTCTGACTTCCCAACAACATGAAATCCATCCACCCCATCTTCCATGTCTCCCAATTGGAACCCTCCATCTTGAACACAATCCCAAACCATGAACAACCTCCACCACCTCTGATCAAAGTTGACAGCAAACCCAAGTACAAGATCACTGAGATCCTCAACTTGAAAATTGACCGCTAATGATGGAGTTGTCAACTCCTATACTCGATCCAATGGTCAGGATATGAAGGTACGGACAAAGAGACCTTTTGGTTGCTGGCTACTGAACTTGGTCATGCTTCTGAGCTTGTCTCCGACTTCCACCTCCAATATCTAATGAAACCTGGCCCTCATTGCACTTAAGGAAAAAGGAAAGAATTCTTATTATTAATTGGACATCATCTTCTATTCTACTTCTCCTTCTGCATTGTCCTCCACACTCCCCATCTCCCCATCCTTTCCTACAGCCTCTGCCACTTCCTCCTCTAACTCTGTCAACTCCTTCTCCTCAATGGTTGCATTGATGTCAGAGTCTTCCTCTGATTCCTCACTCCCACTCTCCTCTCCTGACTCTGATTCTGCACCCACCCCTGTCCCATCACCACACCACCCTGGGTGTGCAGCTCCAGCTCAATGAGCTGCTGCACTGCCATTGTAACCCGCGCCATCTGCACTGAGCTGGCACTAAGAGCGATTGCAACTTGCTGCATCGCCCTTGTGGCCTTCTCGAGTGCCTTGATGGCCTCCAACTCTCCACTGGTCCCCACTCCCCTTCCCTCTGACCTCTCCTCAGTTCTGGCCTTCTTCTTTGGCCTCTCCAACTTATCCTCACCCTCATCTCCTGACTCCTCATCTTCCATCACCACCTCCAACCTCTGCAGCCTCCGTTTTCACGTTGGTGCCTCCCCCAGCCACTCACAACGCTGCCAGGCCACTTGACAGCCCACACACACGCTGGCCTTGTGGCCTGTGCCTGGTTGGCACTCCATCTGCTTCCATGTGCATCACACGCATGTGGGTCCCTTACCCTTGCTCCCACTGGCCTCCTGCTGTTAGCAGATCTTCTCCACCTGCCTCCGTCAGTATACTCTAGTGGTGACCATGTGGGCTACTCACCTTCTTTCAGGCCTCCTCCTCGGCCCTCCAGTGCTCCTCTGCAACTCTCCTCCTCTCTATCTCTGCCACTCTCCATTGCTCCTCCACTACCCGCCTCCTCTCTGCCTCCTCTATTCGGCATCATTCCTCCTCCTCTGCCTGCTTGTGCTCCTCCTCCTTGCACACCTTGGCTTGCCTTCTCTGCTCCGTCACCTTCGCATTGAACAGTGCATTGTTGTCATCGTCCTGCTCAGCAAGGTGGTCATCGCTCCACGTCTGGATGTCAGGGTAGGTGGACATGATAAGAATTGAGAGGTAAGGAAAGATCTATCCCCATATGCATATATTAATCCTATACCCTATGGTTCTATTTCACCAACACATGTTACGCTTCTTAACTTCTCTTCCATATGATGCGCCACAAGGCTATGCCTTATCTATGACATCATTCCATTCTTTCTTATCATCCAATCATATGCTTACCTTGACGGAACACTCTAGAATAGTACAAACATACATACACAGTCTTTACAAGTATATAAACCCCATGTCAGTAGTGTACTTCCTCAGTTTAATCAACTTGTATCTTCCTCTCTAAACATCTGCTCTAAGCAATAAGCTTTCTACTCTTTTTACTACACAACCACTTGATTTCGAGAGTTGCCTCAGGCGTGGAAGGATGATAAATCAGCAGATACAAAGCTGTTGACAGATATGAGCACTGCAGCAAAGAGGTTGGACCAAAGAGAGCAGGGGATACAATCTACGTTATCATGTTAGCATCATCTCTGAGTCTCTGAGTCTCTTAGTCCAGCAATCCAGAGAATTGAACCTACCTTTTCCCAGCACAAGGGTTGATCTGTTTAGCCTGATCATCTTGGCAATGTGGCACTGTTGCTGCTGAGCCCAATTCCAGCTTCATGCTGGGCTCCACTGAATGACTGCGAAGTGTGCACATGAACCTGCGAATGTAGTCATCATCAGGCTTTGCAGTGTACTTGAGGTCCCTTGCATAATCTAGGAAATCCTTCATCTTGTGGGGAATGTCAGGGAGTAGTTGAAGCACCTTTTGTTTCTTTTCCAGAAGAGCGTCACGGGGGCCTTTCTCCCATGGCAGGGTTCCATGAAATAAATAGAGTACAACATAAGTGAGAGACTCCAGGTCATCTTGCCTACTCAGGTTGTATCCAAGGTGGCTGTTGATTGATGTGAATGATGGTGTGCCAACGAATGGAAGATTTCGATGGAAGAAGTGATGCAGTCAGGTTTTAGGTGTTACGACAACCCCGGGTAGGGACTGGTGTTAACTCAGTGGCTCAAGGGTTCTGACGTCCTGAGATAGGGGTTCCAAAGGTTCCAAAGATAGGGGCTTCTGTCAAGTGACAGAAGGTTGAGGGTTTCAATGAGTCTGGGGTTCCGGCGTTCTGAGATAGGGGTTCCAGAGGTTCCAAAAATAGGGGTTCTTGCCAGAGGGCAAGGGTCGATGGTTCAAAGGCAGAATACCCTTGTTGGAGGGGTTTCAAAGGTTCAAAGGATCCCTAGCATGTTGTAGGGGTTCGAAGGGTTCAAGGGAAGATTCTCCAGAGAGTGGAGAGGGTTCAAAGGGGGACAGTGGTTGAGCACAGTAAATTGAGTAGAACTAAGCTGGGGAATACAGGTGTGTATCCTATGGCTTATATAGGGTACAAGAAAGGCTGAGTTAGGTCAGTGGAACAGGACATCCTCTGGAGGGTTATGAAATCAAAAAGGGATGAGGAAGGAAGAGATGATCCTGAAGGGAACAGGACGGGGTCCCTAAGAATGCCATAGAAGGAATGAGAGAACACCATGACACAAGAAAGGTAAAGAGGAGGAGGGGGAAGATGGTGGGCAACCAAGATCCTTGGCTGTGGCACAGTAGATATATGGCAGATCCGGGACTACGTGTTCCAACGTTGGATTTCCTAAAAAGGAAATCCTTGGAGGTGAAAATTTTAAGAAGGGAGAGAAATCAACCATTCTTAGATGAAGAGAGAGCGGTGGTCATGAAACAGTCTTGTACATATATTAAAAAAAAAGAAATCATAACATTACCCCCCAACTAAGCCACAAAAGCCCCTTGAGTGTTTAGATGAGGAGGTACTTAAAACTCACGACAAGCATATCCTAGGGATCCGGTAATGTTTGCCCATGCCTCTGCATCTTAGATATCATCGTTGTAGGCATAGTTGTCAGTGTGGGTGGGGTACGCATCAGGAACACAGCTGGGTTGTGCAGCAGATGTGGATGATGGTGGAGGGATTTGATGGTGGTCCAGAATGGATTGTTGAGTAGCAGAGCTTCTGGAAGTACCGGAACTACTAGGGGACAAAGTGGGGTTTCGGGAGGGACGAACCTTCTGTTTTCCTTTCTGGTTGTGTTGATGGGAATGGGGAGAGGTGGGCTGTGAGGAGTGCAACTTCTGAAAGGACTTCGGGCGACAGGGTAGGGGAAAAGAGTGAGGTGGGGCTGGACAAGGGGTAACCAATGTCCTGGCTCGGGAGGGGCATCGGCATTGGGTGAAACAACACCCAAACAATTAGGATATTGTGTAGTAGTCTGATCAAGAGCAACCAACTCTGAGAGGATTGTTGGAAGGAAATATTGAAGTTGATTAAACTGAAGAAAGTACGCTACTACATGAGGGTTTATACATATAGTGTCTACTGTGTGTGGTTGTATTTACAATAGTACACTAGAAAGGAAGGTGGTACGATACTCAGTTTCTAATTGTCATTGGACGATAGGAGAAATGAATGATGTCATAGATAAGGCACTGTCTTGGAATGGAAGAGAAGTTAGGAGGCATGTTGGAGCATATCCGGTTGGTGGAGTTATATATAAGGCTGTGTGAATGTGGCAGCCAATAGGAATAGATTCCAAGCATAGGTCTGGCATGAGGCATAAGGAGTCTAGAACAAGTCTGGGTGAAAGGCAGGAGGAATGACATAGCGTTCTTGAGGGATGAAGACTTGTTGATAAGATAAGATAGGATTAGATGGCATAAAGACAGGGGTTGAGGATAGGGGTTATGGAGTGTTCGTAACATTGGGGGTGGCCAGGTGCAATGGCTTGACAAATAGGGCAGTGGTACTCTTTGTAGAAAATCCGTAGGTGACCTAGTTTGTGACATGTGAAACAGGTTCAATGGTAGAGGGGGTGTCCGGGCCGGAGGGTAAGCCCAATATTGGTGAGTTCGGCTTCGAGAACTGCAAGCTCTTTGTTGGAGTTCAGGGGTGAAGAGGAAGCAGAGGGTGTGGAGGAGAGGGGAGGAATTGGTCGAGGCTCCAGGGATTCCGGTTGTGATGGGGGGGTTGGTGTTGGTGGTGGGTAGACCAGGTCCATTACCAAGTGTATGGTCTCCCAGTAGTTTGCCAGGTCTACTAGGAAATCCCCGAAATGGGTTTGGGCTGACAGCATCAGGGTAGGGGCATAGAGCCATTGGATGATGGTCCTGATAATATACTGGGCGCGCGGGCAGGTTATAGGGGGCATAGCGGTCATTTCGTCAAGTACATTTTCCAGTTGTTGGATTTGGTGGATCAGTTGATAAAGGGAAGAGTAGGGGGAGCCGAGGTCTGCGTATCTCTCGATGAAGATCGTCAGGGAGGAATCTGTGGCTAAGTGGATGAGTTCTTCAGTGCTTTCCCAATCAATGTAGGGTTCTCCCAGGATAAGGCGTCAGGTGTACTCAGGGCAGTCAGGTTCATTTATGTCCTGAGGAGGGAGGAGGTGAGAAGCAGGGATAGTATCTCAATCAACTCGAGTGTTAATGGAGTGGACGGCATGGACAAGAGCATCATGGCGATCAGGAGGATTAATAGGTATTCTGTTAGGGGAGGTTGGTGGGCTTGGGGTTGGTTGTGAGTCAGCCAGGAGTTGATCATCGACAAAGGAGGAGAAGGAGGAGGGGTCTGAGATGGAGTCATGGGACATGTCGATGGGGATGCAAGTAATGCGACGTATGGCAGTTGTACTGGGGGGAATTTTGTGGAGTCATTTATATGCATTGAGGGTCTCCTGGGCATTTGCTATATTGGACTCGGGTTCCCATGAGTCTTCTTCGACAAAGTACCCTTTCCATTGGATCAGGAATTTGTGGTTGTGAGGAGGTCCTTAATGTCGTATGATTTTCTCAATTTTGTATTCTTCCTCCCCGTCTATAAGGTCCAGGGGAGGTTGGGGGAAGTTTTCTTTATGTATTTGATTTTCCCTGTACAGTGAAAGGAGTGCCACATGGAAGACTGGGTGGATACACCAGGTTTTTGGGAGTCGGAGCTTGTAAGAGACAGGGGAAAGGACTTCCATGATAGTAAAGGGTCCTTCTCACTTGGGGGCGAATTTTGGGGTGGAGAGGTCTCATTTGAGGTTTTGGGCTTCCAGCCATACCTTGTCCCCTTTTGAGAAGGACATTGTCTTCCCGTGGGTGCGGGCTTTCATGGTCTGTCTGGTGAGGTCATGCACCGCAATGGCTTCCTCTCTTGCCTTGGTAAGCAGCCACAGGCGTTCCTCTATAGCTGGTAGTTTTGTCTGCACTACTATCATTGGGAAGGGGCATGGTTCATATCCGTACATGAGGAAAAACGGGGATTTTCCTATGACCGAGTGAGGATGATGATTATTGGCAGTTGGGTTTTGCTGACAATAGATTCACAGATAGGTTTCGATCTCTTGGTTGACTCGTTCTGTTTCCCCGTCTGTTTGGGGTGATAGGCAGTAGAGAGGGTGAGTTTTGTAACCAATACGGCAAGCAAGTTCCTCCTGGAAGGCAGAGGCAAACTGAGGGCCCCTATTGGATATTATTTTGTCATAAAGGCCAAAGCGAGAGTATACTTTGTGAAAAAAAAGGTCTGTGACTCCTTGTGCGGTGATTGTCTTTGAACAGGGGCAGAGGATTACCCCTATAGTAAGCCCATGGTCGACCACGACCATGAGAGAGTCATAAGGGCCAACAGTGGGGAGATCCATCAGGGAAATTTACATCAAAAGATAATATCATATATAATATTATCTAATATAAATAAACTTATAATTTATATCAGAAAGATATATTATTAGATCATGGCATATAATGAGTGGGAGGGTTTGTAGGAAATATACTACTAATAATATGGAACAATCTTATCATTAACATAAGAATTTCACATTTTATCTAACTTATCATTTTTATTACATTTACAAATTTTGTCATTATTTTCACTAATAAATACTTGAGCATATATAGCCATTTGACAAGCTTTATCAATGATATTATTGGTAGAAATATGGACATTTGCAATACTTTTGGAAATATTATCATTACTAGCTGAGATCTAGAGAACTTATAGCCATCTGACAATTAATGTCATCAGCATAAATATAGACACTTATTAGAAGTTAGGAAATGTTACCATCACTAGCAGGCTGTCATATCTGAACATCCACAACTACCCTACAACTATTGTCATCAGTACCATCAGTATCATTAATGGAAATATGAACACTTGTTGCAAACTTGAAAATATTACCATTATTTAGCAGACCTTTATGTCTGAATATGCATGACTCTCTTATAGCTATTGTCATCAATACCATTAATAAAAATATAGAACCTTGCTGCAAGCCTGGAAATGTTATCATCATCAGCAAACTTTTATACCTGAGTATTCATATTCAACTATCCTATAGCCATTGTCATCAGTATCACTAATGGGAATATTACTATCATCAGCAGACCTTCTTGTCTGAACATCTACTATACCTATTTTAGAGCCATTGTCACCAATAACATTAATGAAAATATGAACACTTGTTACAGGCTTAGAAATGTTACCATCAACAGAAGACCTGAAAGTCTGAACATTCATGGTTGTCTAGCAAAAGTGATCATTAGCATCATCCATTCATGTATGTTGAAGATTTGTAGTTGTCTGACAAGGATTGTCATCAACATCAGACTCATGCCTCAGATAATCACTTTCCATTCAATCACACAAATCGCACTACATGAGGAACCAACAAAAAAGTCTATGACATTCATTCTATCTGTTGAGATATCACATAGGCTCTAAACATACTGAACAGTGGAGAGAGCTAAGGATGCTATGAAGTGGATAAACTAACAACACCAAACACAGGGCCACCAATAGGAGATGAAGCCATAGGCACCAATGCAGTACCAGCCGACGAGCCAACAGACAGGGGTGCACTACAAGTTGAAGGACCAGCCTGGTGAAGGGAAGCACGAGCAGCCTGTGCCTTGATCTCTGCATGTTTCTGACGAATTCATGCCAGCGCGCTGTTCTTGGAAGGCAAGCGAGCACCTTGCGCACTGAGCGGAAAAACTTGCCTATTGAGTTATTAGCATGGCTGTTGACAGGAAACAAGCTAAAAATACTGGTTCCACCATTCCAAGTCTGTCGCAAGATCTGTGCGTGTAAATACTTGAGCTGATGACAACATGAAATGAGCCTATTGGTTAACTGTGAGTAATTGATTGCAGGGAACAATGATGTAATAACTTACTTGTGTGGCAGCATAAGTGATTGATGCCTTCGTGATGGAGCACATGCCATGGATGTGAGAGTTGCTTGAGTGTGTCACCTTCAGCTTGTTGAAGTCAACAGAGCTTGGAGAAGTGAAAATGTGCTTGAAGGCCTTCAATGAAGCAGAATGTATCAATAGTCAATGCTCAAATCAGTACGACTAACTGAGACCAGGATTCTGCTATGCCACAAACCATTCCATGGGTCTTCCAGATCCCAAGTGTAGTTTGCATACAAAAGTATTGGCCATTGATCACCTGAAATATGAAACTGATCGCTGCGCAGTTTCTCCCTGACCCTATCATGCATTATTCATGAGAATGCATGGAATGAATTAAACAAAAGCATACTCCAAATTTTCCCAGTCACAACCAGTTGGGAAAAGTAGTGCTCCAGTATGCTCATGGTGGAGTCCCTGACAAGCTTTTACATTACATGGGATATGAGGGTTAAGTGCTTGACCCTTAGGTGTGATCCAGTCGATTATAGCACCTTTCATGCCCTTAGTACCATCAGCCCTGACACCATTAACACCTTTCTGAATCTATAGGGTAGTCAGACAACAGATCACCATGGGGTACATATAGAAACTTAGTAGTTCTGCTATTGTGATCATGTCCTCTTCAGAGGACAAAATGAGGTGTTCTTCAAGTGACAGCACTATCTTGAACAGCTTGAGTAACACGGAATACTCTTTTCTTTTGCTGATGGTGATATTCTCAATCGCACTCTGCTTCTGACTAAAAAGGTGACTTACGCCTCTGGAAAGGTTTCTAATTCTCTGTCACCCAGTTCACCCATCATGATGAGACTGTCATATCCCATACCACCAAGTCTCAATTCCGAGCAACTCCATACACAACCCCATGGTCCTCGAACAACATCTCGTCGTGCATGCGTCCTCCATGTACTGGACTTGTTCTCCATCTCTCCATTCTATCTCTTGTCCTCACATTGACCCCTATTCTCTATTTAGTATTGTGTCTCATTTCTTGGACAACTCTGTACCTGTGTTTCACTTTGACAGCTCCATATCCATGTTTCACTTATACATATCTGTATCCTTATTTCATTGCTGCATCTCTGTACCTGACCTAACTCCCCCATGCTTCAGTCCATCCCACCTCAGCTCATTACCAACTACTTACTTACCTCAGTACCCATTATGAACTCCACTCTC
>JBBPLQ010000928.1:0-12526 GCA_038089855.1 Royoungia palumana
GTCCTTCAAGGACGAATGGAATGGGACGACATAGGAAGAGGGATTGAATGTCTTGTCAAAAGACTGCATGGGGTTCATAGGAACGAAAAGTGTAGGAAATGGAATCGGTTCGGAGGTGATCGTAACAGGCACAGTATTCTTTGCAATAGGATCTTGAAGGGAGGCATTCTGAACAATGGTTGTGAATGCCATTGTATTCTGGAGTTTTCGAATACATATGTATGGCCCGCGAGAGTTCATTGAGGTCGATGGTCGGTGGACGCCTTCTATCATAGGCAATGTGACGGCCTGGGTAGATCTGCTGATGATTGGGTGGGTTTTGTGGCTGAGGAGGAGGGGTTGGCGGGCGTCTGGGGCTTTGTTCCCGAGACTCTTGCTGAGGAATCCGAGGTAGATCATCCGCAGGTGGGGAGGAAGGGGGAAAATAGAGTGGTGGTGAAAGCCGTTCGAGGAGAGAATATTCGTCTGGTGGGGGAGTATCCTGGTCTCGTTGGGTCTGTTCATGCTGGCTGTTACAAATGCTTCAAAGCCCCTATCTTCGACCCCTATGTTCATACTGTTTCCTGCATCACATGATATACCATTCCCAAAACTACACAACGCCCCTATGCCTTATACAGTTCCTTTACACGCTTCACTCATTCCATTCCCCAAAGGTTAGACCTTTGCCTCATGTCCAAACCTATGTTCGGAAACCATTCCTATTGGCTGCCACACTTGCATAGCCAAGCACAGCCTATAGAACATTCTATGACATTCTAACCAATGGCCTTTCTTTCTCTTATCATATGATATCATCACTTACTGATGCTGTGCATCGTACCACTTTCTCTTAACCAATCACATTCGTTCATTAGATAGAACTTTCTGGAACTTTACAAATATGTACAAACACATGTAGTAGTATATAAACCATACAACCAACACCAAAGAACTCCAGTAAAGTTCTTCTGGTCTTTCGCTTACAAACCAGTTGGGACAACATTCCACACATCTTCGCATCTTAACTCTTTACAAGTCTCATCCTTTGTTGGCTTGTTTCACTGGCATACATAGTCTCGAGTCATTTAACATACTGGATAATGAAGAAACCCACCTTTGGAGATAGATTGGCTCTGTTTTGGGCACACTTTCATTTTCCAACACGTCTCTGCGAATCTGAGGCCTCTCGAGCTCTCTTAGCTAGTGCTTGTAAGGTAGCCGTTTGTTGAATGGTTCGAGATATACAGGTACTTGGGCCCGCTTCGGGAGCCAAGGCGTCTTGATCTGGGCTTGTGGGATTACGAGAATTCGAAACCACCAAGTGTGCTGCATCTAGTGACAGCACCCTAACAGTCTTTATCTTAACATACTCGTCCTTGCCCGCATCAGCCAAGTGCCAGTAAAAGGTCAGCTCAGACACGAGACGAGGTTGTCTATTGCAGTACCTACGGCAGACGCATACCCACTGTTTTGAAGCACCAGATGCTTTAGATGGACCGGGCTCCATTCTGAATGAATAATTAGTAGATCAGTATCAGTAAAAATGAGTAAACAAATGGCCAGAAATTGCGTACCAAGGCAAGTAGCAGTAGCACTGATTAGGCCGATTAGGTGTTGCAACGTTGCTTTGTGCTGTTACTGTGTGCGATGCTGCAATGTGATGCAGTGAAATAGTGCGACAAGACACTCAGATTGACATTATGTGCCATCAAGTATGATATATGTGATACCAACACCATAACATTCCTATCAAAAGTTGCGATCTCATCACATCTAGGCCGGCCAGTTCACATCTGGTCACATCTGGTCACACCTGGTTATAACCAGTTTTCACTGGGGTTGCGTCTCGGCTAGTCTCGCTCAGGCTTGTCGAATATCTAGTGGTATTTCTTATTTGAATATTCTTATCCTGATACCACTGATATCATAATTATTCATTTTCATATTGGATAATCATTCGCTATCCATACGTCATACATTGAGTCATCTTATATGACTCACTTATCGATCCTATCAGATACTTACTAAACATGTATGACAGGTAATGTGATTCCATCGCATACTCTTCTTCCTTATTAGGTAGAAAGACAGGACTGTGCACGGACCAGTCCAAATACATACATACAATCCTGTATCGTATATAAGAGGAGAGCTCCTTCACACTTGCTCTCCTCAGTTAGAAATCTATCTTCTACTCTCTTCAATCACTCTTGCTTCGCTCCAAAAAGTCTCCTCAAGTAAGTCTCTACTTGACATACCTGCGCATACTTCTCCAGAGAGGAAGTATCCTACGCAATAAGCATAGAGACAGAGAACTCTCCAGTTCTTTAGGTTATGAGCCCTGCTTAACAAAGCGGCTGGCATATTCTTACGCGTACCTTATTCCCATCGCCACCTCCCTTAGTTCAGCTATGGAGACTTTCGAAGCCATGTGCTTTGTTCAGGTGATGTTTTGTTTGATCGAATCCTTTTGGATCGTTCTCACAACTCACCCAACCTATCAATGAGCATCCGTCACGATTTATTGTGATGAGGACGCGATAGTTTCATACTTCACATATTCTTTTGAACCTCATATTCGCCATTTCTCTCTTGATTACCGAATCACAATCGCTAATCGACTTTATCATTGCTTTATAGGCTTTGACAACCTCTATTTCCCAAATATGGTTAGTCAGCCTCCGCCGAGAACTCCTTTGGTGAGATCCCCATTCCCATCGACTTCTATCACTCGAGAGCCTACTGCCTCGACAAGCGCTGCACCAGAACCTTCCGTTCTGAGAACTCCCCCGGTTCAAGAAACTATCCAACCGACTCTACCAGCAGCTTTTAACCCCACAAGATCGAGACGTAGGAATCGTCAGTCCAACCCATCGTCACCGGGACCCTTCCTCACTACCATCGAGTGTGCCCGCCTTACCTCAGAATCTGCACCTGTCGAATCAGCAGAACTCCTGAGAGACTTTTCCACACCCTGTGGAACTAGGGAGTGTTATAGACGCACCCTTAACTCGATTCAACCGATTCACAGACCTTGTCCGTTCTGTGACAATCACCTGTCCCTTGACGAAATTTGTTTCAGACTACATTCCTCATCCACACACATCCACCATCGCATTGTATGATCAGAAGCAGGGTTCCATCATAATTGGAACAACTTCGCTGATATACCTAATAATTGGAGTACCCTTGGCCAACCAATTCATCATCGAGACCAAGAGAATCTATTAGCGTACATTTGCTTAAATCGACTCCAACCTAATCAACAAATCGACAACCAATCCCCACCTGCTCCGCCTTACGATGAACGCTTACCGAATTCTATCAGAGGCTCGAAGAAATTCAATCCTCTCAAATATCAGAAGCGAATCATTTGGAGATAATGACAGACCTAATTCCTCTCAATAGTCCCCACGACCGATTCGAACGTGCCCACATATGGGAAGGAGCAACCGAAATCGTGCCAATCGAAACAACACCAGAACAACGAGCAATCTCGTTGAAGCTCCTTATGGACTCACAGAGTCTCCAACATCGCACGTACCTCGAGAAAGCAGTTCACCTCACGAGGCTGGATCCATTTCGACCAGCCATCTTCTGGACCTTGAAACCAATGCCTCCTCCTAGGGAGAGACACTCTTATAGAATCAACAGCAGAAAATTTTATTTTTACAGAGCTGGCAATGTCCCACCATACCCAATCGGATACATTCCCGCAAGTCGTATCTCGATTCCTGTTCGTCTTACAACGGCAGAGACCAACACACCAATGGGATCATCGCTAGCAACCGGGTTCATGTTTCCTAATGAACCTCTTAGTTCTGTATATGAAGGAATGGGCTGGGCCTTTCCTTCACCGTCCTACGATGAGACCACTCAAGCTTACTGCCATAATGCCAGTTTCGAAGTCCTTCGAAGAGATAACTTCCCTCCTCTCAACGAGGAAGAAGATCTCAATATGCTGCTCCTCGATTCGGTTTGTAACAACAACGTCCTTTTCGGGACATACCCTTCCTACTATGCAACACTCGGATACGAACCTCCCGCACCATTTCAACAATGGTACCATTCATGGATCAACAGCCTCCTCAGACGAGAATGGAAAGCAGATCCCCTGAACTCGAAACATGTCGAAGTTCAGAGATATATGAAGGAAGGAAAGACGTATGCAGAAGCATGTCGACTTACCTATCCTCCTCCTAAAAGGAGAGCTGCAGAGGTATCAGAGGAAAAAACTAAAACTATCCTGTCTAAAAAGCGTAGGATGTAACTTGATCTTGTACTACATTATCTGGGAATGGAGGCATTGATCAAAAGGGGGTTCATTAATCTAAGTTCCTTATCACTAACAAATCACTTACAGCCATGACTCAACAACTATCTCAGCAAACTCTCCAGTTTCCCAAAGCCGACTCCTACAAGATTGAGTCTTATCAAATGAAAGACTTTGTCCTTCTTACTGGAAAAGAAAACTATGCTGAATGGTCAATGCGGATCGAACACCTACTCCTTACCGTCAATCAAGCGGATTGGTTGAAACCGGCGCACTATTCCCTTATTACCACTACTCACGCCGACATTCAAGATTGGAAGGACGCCGATAACAAAGTCCTTGCCATTCTATGTTCAACCTCGCATTATTCCTTAGCAAAAGAAGCTCCCAAAGATTGGGAAGAAGATGATATTCGAGCCACTACCACCATCGTCACTCATAAACTCCTCGAGTCAAAAACCTTTCGATACTGGCACCATCTTCAAGAACGATATGGCGCTAGAGGACTCGCAGGAAGATATCTCAGTTTCTCCAAACTGATGAACCATCAAATCAGGGAACACAAAGCGGAGGAAGACCTCCAGAAAATCCAGTCTATGTTCCAAGAAATGGACACCTGTGGGGGAAACCTCAACAGAGAAATGAAGGCTCTTCTACTCCTTCACGCCATTCCTGATTCTATGAGCAACATACGCTCGACACTCATCCAAACCGCCTCTGATGATATAGATGTCTATGACATCGAGTCTACCATTCTCGGAGAGATTGATCTAAGGAATACTTGCTCCCGAAATCACCCTAGACCACTCCATCACCGCATATCTGCCGTCACCTCCACCTCCTCTCAACCATCAGTTAACAGGACTGCTGTAATACGCAACGGCCCTCCCAGGCAAAACACCTGGAGACCCCAACAACAATCACCACCGCAACCTCAAAGCAGTGGTCCGTCCCGCAGTAATAACTGCAGAGGACGAGGAAAACCTTATAGGGGATGAGGAGGAAACCACGCCAGCGACTACTATGAATGAAGGAAACAAAAGAAAACAGCAAACGCTATTGCCAATACCGCAATAGGATCTGTACCCCTATCTGTGAGAATCGAAGACGTCGGACCCCAACCTGACGACTTCGAGGAACCTTCGTACCTAGAAATGGATACAGGTCAAGATTTCAATTCTACTATTGCTGAACCAGGACCAGGATGGGGAGATAGCGACATGCAGTCGTTCACATTCCCCACCATTTCGCCTCAGTACTTTCGAGGCCGCAGTCTCTGAAACACCAGTATCAGAGGTTGCAGAAATCAATACTGGTCGCAATAAGAAAAAGAAAAAGGAGAAAGGTAAAACATTTGTACTTGGAGGATTACCAATGGGACAAACGCTTCCTGGCACTTCTGCCAGAGAATTAATAGAAGGATTACCACCTTCACTGCAGATGAGATACTCTGCGAGCAAAGCGTTAGCTATGGATCCAGAAGATCCAATCCCCATATATACTGCATCCGGAGCAATCTTCTCCAGACCAACTCGTGTAGATGAACGAGAAATTCCTCTATCCTCCAATTACAATGAACGCATTTTTGGCTGTTATACCGTCGGAAACACTGAGGGCAAACCACATCATTGGATGATGGATAGTGGTTGTACTGATCATATTTCCCCATATATGTCCAATTTTATTCATCTCGGACAGGAACAACAATCTGCCACTGTTGCTTCGGGATCAACAATATCTATGTATGGTCCAGGGAAAGTAATTTTATCCCCACACAACCTACCACAGACGATATTAGAAAATGTCTGGTATGCCCCTCATGCCTCCTACCGACTGTTATCTATCCCCTCTCTTACAATGAAGGGATATAAATGCTCTATTACGAATGGACAAACACAAGTCTGGAACGCTGATGGCTCTTTGGTAATACAGGCATCAACCTTATTTCCACAAGAGAACAACCTACATTGGTTTCAGTCACCTTCGATTAAACCATCGGTTGTAACCTCAGTTCAAATATTACCTGATTCCGTCACCCTCTGGCACTTATGCCTTGGACATCCCTCTCAGAACGCCCTTCGATACCTTCGAAAGAATACATCTGGTGCTCCTCACCTTCCTGACATGAAGTTACTGCCTTGTAAAGGTTGTGCAGAAGGAAAAATGGTTAATCAGCCGTTTCCTCCTTCAGATAAGCGATCAATTAGACTGCTTACCCTTGTACATACCGACCTTATTGGTCCTATGCCCAAGGAGTCTAGATCCAGGAAGAGATATATTCTCACCCTTATCGATGATTATTCCGGTTATGCCATTCTGTCTTTTCTTCGAGACAAGTCCAAGACCTGTGCACAACTGGTTTCAATGTTTTCCTTCTTGGAAACACAAACCGGACTCACTATTACCTCTGTCCGTTCAGACCGAGGAGGGGAATTTGTGGGACAGAATGTTAAAACGTTCTTCTCATCCAGAGGTATCAAACATGAAACCTCCGTCCCACATACTCCACAACAAAACGGTCAGGCAGAAAGGTTCAATCGAACTCTACTCGAGAAAGCGAATGCGATACACCATCACACATGCCTACCAGACATCTTTTGGCAAGACGCCATAGAGACCTCACTCCATATTTATAACTGACAACCTATGCGCCGTCTCAACTGGAAGACTCCCATCGAATGTTTTGAAAAAAAGAAACCAGATATTTCGTACTTCCGAATCTTTGGTTGCACAGCTTATGTCTTTATTCCGTCAGAGATGCGTAAAGACAAGCTAGCACCAAAAGCCAAAGAAATGACGTTCATTGGTTATGAAACTCATACCAAAGGATATCGCTTCTGGTCTCAAACCAGACATCGGATGTTCATTGCTTCACATGCCATCTTTGATGAATCACGGTTCTTATCATGTTCCAGAAAGAGTAAAGACAGACAGGACCTGTCGATACCAACTGCAAACAACCTTCCCGAACAAACAGAGGATGAAATACCGGAACCACGATCCTCTAATAGGTATATAAATGTCAATCCACGAAATTTCAACAATAGATCAACTCCCAACGATAATACGTCTATATCATCGAGACCATCATGGCATAATACTCCCAAATCCTCACAAACTAGTTCTCCTTCTCCCAAAACCGAAACTTCCTTACCATCTCTCGGATCAGAACTATTTGATTTATCTCATCCAAGCAGAAGCAAAGGAAAGGAACACGAGGATTCACCTCAATCATCACCTCTACACTTCCCATCATCATCTCCCGAACCAAGAAGTCATCGTTCACCCACCATTCGATCTCCATCACCCCAACCTGGACCTTCCAATCAGAAGAGACCCATTCAACCAGATAGATTTAGAGACGAACAGAATGAATGGAGAGATATAGATGATATGCCACAACATAAATGCTATCATCTCCCTGATTACGAATATCAGGAGACACGACCTCTAAGACCTGCAGACTGGCAATCGCCAATACAACAAAGAGAACCCCTAGCGGAATTCAGAGCACTGCCTCACCAGCACCGCCCTACCTTCAGACAGCGAGCCAATATAAGAGCACCTGTCGAAGAAAGATGATCCACAAGGATCAGAATTCCACAGGTAATGCCAGATAACGCATATGGTCATAGACCACCTCTCGAAATCGAGAGAGATATCCAAAGAGGTCAAGAAGTGATTCAGGAAGAGTCTATGCAACAAGACGTTGCAGAAGCTCCAAATGATGAACCAATGGGAGAGATGTACTCAAACCAATGGTTAAGACATCATTTTACACAAGCCATCACGATCACAACACCAAAACATTATCGTGATATCCACAAACTATCTGAATCTGATCAGAAAGCATGGAGGAACGCCATGAATGATGAATACAAATCTCTCTTAGACCGCAATGTCTGGAAACTAGTTGATCTACCAAAAGGTCGTAAACCCGTCCAGGGAAGATGGGTATTTGCAGTCAAAAGCGATGGCAGAAAGAAAGCTCGCTTCGTTGCAAAAGGCTTTACACAAGTCTTTGGTATCGACTATGAAGAAACTTTTTCACCAGTCACCAGGTTTGAAACTGTTCGTCTACTTCTTGCTACAGCAGCATTGGAAGATTGGGAACTCGAAGCCCTAGACGTTAAAACCGCCTATCTATTTGGCAAGTTAGACGAAGAAATATACATGGTTCAACCTGAGGGTTTCGTCAAGAAAGGCCAAGAGACCAAAGTCTGTTGATTGATCAAGTCCATCTATGGACTTAAACAATCCGCGCTGCAATGGAACAAACAATTGCATGCTTCCCTGGTAAAGTTCGGTTTTACTCGAACACATGCTGATCCAGGAGTATACTATAAATTCATCAGCAAAGACATCATTGTCCTCGTCTTTTATGTTGACGACGCTCTTTTTATGGGTAGTAATTGAGCTCTTGTCCTCAAACACAAACAAGAATTTATGAAACATTAGGAATCAAGAGATCTTGGACAAGCCCAAGAATACCTAGGAATGCGGATCACTCGAGATCGAAAGAAGAGAACCATTCGTCTCAACCAGTGTACCTATGCGAAAAAGGTTGCTGAGAGATTTGGACAAACCAACTCCAAACCAGTCAATACTCCACTTCCTACCGGATATAATCCGAGACCCAATGATAAACAAGGAGACGCAAACCTCCGAAGTCGTTATCAATCAGTAATAGGTTCCCTCCTATACATCATGCTGGGAACTAGACCTGACCTTGCCTATGCTGTGATCAAAATATCACAATTCTCTGCTAATCCTACCGAGGAACACCTGCAGAAGGCGATTTATATCGTTCGCTATCTAGTGACAACCACTGACCTCTGTATTACCTACAAGTCAGATGGACCCATGAATGGTATAATCGCTTACAGTGACACAGATTGGGCAGGAGATATCGAAACATCCAGATCAACAACTGGATACTCGGTATATTTAGCCAATGGTATTGTATCTTGGCTTTCAAAACGACAAAAGAGAGTAAGACTTTCATCCACTGAAGCAGAATATTGCGGCATGACCAAATGCTGCAAACAACTACAATGGATTCGAAACCTATTCGAAGAACTAACCATCGTTCTTCCCCCTATACCACTTTGTGTGGATAATCAGGGAGCCATATTTCTCACTTCGAATCCAGCTCAAGAAGGCAGAACAAAACACGTCCGGATACCAGAACACTATATCCGAGAAGCTGTAGAATTTAGGGAAGTAGAACTTTTCTACGTTCCTACTAACCAACAATTCTCAGACATCTTTACCAAAAACCTTGGAAAGATAGCCTTTGAGCGTGGATGACAAAGTCTCACCCTATCTCCTTATTCATGAATCCAACATTTCAAATGAGGAAGAGTGTCGAATATCTAGTGGTATTTCTTATTTGAATTTTCTTATCCTGATACCACTGATATCATAATTATTCATTTTCATATTGGATAATCATTCGCTATCCATACGTCATACATTGGGTCATCTTATATGACTCACTTATCGCTCCTATCGGATACTTACTAAACATGTATGACAGGTAATGCAATTCCATCGCATACTCTTCTTCCTTATTAGGTAGAAAGACAGGACTGTGCACAGACCAGTCCAAATACATACATACAATCCTGTATCGTATATAAGAGGAGAGCTCCTTCACACTTGCTCTCCTCAGTTAGAAATCTATCTTCTACTCTCTTCAATCACTCTTGCTTCGCTCCAAAAAGTCTCCTCAAGTAAGTCTCTACTTGACATACCTGCGCATACTTCTCCAGAGAGGAAGTATCCTACGCAATAAGCATAGAGACAGAGAACTCTCCAGTTCTTTAAGGCTGTCTTGCGATCTGTGCGCGCGTACGTCCATCATCGACTTTGCAGTTGTCTTCTTCATCTGTCTTTACTATAGGATACTCCCCCATCATCTGGACCTTGTATGTGATGCATCAAGTGTGTCTGATGCGACCAATTCAGCTCCGACCTATCCGTTCGATCCGGTCACTGAGTCCTTTCACTCACTCTTGTTCTGCTGACTTTTCTAGACCATGGCTTGAGCTTTCCTTGTCGATGCGGTGGGTTCTGGAGGTGATGGGGTCATATAGGGTGGTGTTCTGATGGTTTGGATGGCCTAGGTACGTCGCGTTTTCTTCGCTCATACCATTCTTGCTGACTTGTCTGCTTTTCAACTAGCATTGCTGTTTTGACTCGTTTCGAGTCACAGCGTTCGTTGCTCGCTGCGCCATCCATCCTGCACTCTATCCCATTCGTATAGATGCTGTTGGCACTGTTTCGGCACTCCGAATCATCCCCGATGTCACCCAATGCCTCTAGGACCTGTGAATGGCCTCCTGGCCCAGTATCTCAATCTGGTGTGTTCGTTTCATCAATGCACTCGTTCTTTACATCTCTAGGTCGATCCTGGTCGTTATGGACGCCTGCTCCGTCGGTCGTATGACTCCAATCGCCTCTGACGTCGTCTTTTGGCTCTGGGACCTCCTCCTGGACTGCTGAGTCTGGAACTCATTTGTTTCATCAACACGCTCGTTTCTAGCGTCTCCAGCATGCTCCTGGTCACTGTGGACACAGGCTCTGTTGCTCTGGTGGTCCAGATCGACTCCAATGTCGTCCTTCGCCTCTGGTACCCATATCTCCCCTCCTTGACCTATAGCTTGACTCAACGCATTCATTTCATCGACAACGACGTCATATCATCATCCGGGACCTTCCTGGGGCCTATTGACGCCTACTCTGTCGGTCTCATGGCTCCATTCACCTCCAACGTCGTCCTTTGCCTCCTGCACCCGGAACTGCCCTCTTGGACCCATAACTTGATTCGAAGTGTTCATTTCATCGGAGTTGTCGTTCTCTTGTAGCCCAGGGCCTTCCTGGGTCATGTGGGAGTCGTTTGGTGTGGCCGTTGTGCCAGTGCTCAGGTCGGCTGGCTCATCTGGAGTCGACTTTGGTGAGTCTAGTCCTTCTGGCTGTTCCCTCATGTGTGCTGACACTTTGCACAGCTCCCTCGGCCTTGTATTGGTGTCCCCATCCCTTCCCGACACAGGCGACATACCCACTCCAAGTTCTGTGGCTGGAGCTTTGATGCTCACTGCTCGGCTTGACGTGGCCCAGGGCTTCGGGCTGGGCCTTTGCAGCCTTCTCACTGGACACCCCCTCCAAGCCACAAGTAAATTTTGATTGACAAGAATCCGGCGCGGAAGACAAGCTTGAAGCTCTCCGGTCAAAGTTTGTTGGCAAAATAGATCTTCTAGAATGCAAGTCTTGTTTTATGTGCCAACTACCTGCTCACTCATTTGTTCCCACAGGTGAAGAGCCCCTGCTGAAAGAATTGAAATGGCGTTTCGTCCTCTTCCCCATTCAGTATCATGAAGTAAGCCGACTCATCTCTTCCATGAAATGTTGGGCTGATGCATCGGTAGATTTGGCAAATGTACAAGAAGGCAGAAGCCTCCATTTGGACTGCCGAGAAGATGGACCTTTCTAAAGATCTTCATGACCGGAACACGCATCTGAATGACAATGAACGCCACTTTGTTTCTCATGTACTCGCCTTTTTCGCTGCGTCCGACGGCATAGTCAATGAAAACCTCGTTGAGTGCTTCTCGAACGAGGCTCAAGCTGCCGAAGCACAATGTTTCTATGGTTTCCAGATTATGATGGAAAACATTCACACTGAAACATACTCACCCCTCATTGACACCTACATCAAGGACTCTGCACAACATGAGTACCTGTTCGATGCTATTGATACTATTCCGTGTGTCAAGTGCAAGGCAGACTGGGCTTTGTGGTGGATTTCTGACCAACGTTTGACATTTGCCAAACAGCTAGTCGGGTTTGCCACCGTCGAGGGCATTTTCTTCTCGGGTTCCTTTGCATCCATCTTCTGGCTCAAGAAGCACGGTTTGATGCCTGGCCTCACGTTCTCCAACGAACTCATCAGCTGCGACGAAGGCATGCATACTAACTTTGCATGTCTACTCTTCAGCCACCTCAAGTGGTGCCCACATCCAGATGTCGTCTAGCATATCATCATAGAGGCAGTCAAGAATCTCAACTGCCTCTCCCCTCGCCCTCGCCCTCACCCTCGCCCTCGCCCTCTCACCCTCACCTTCTCGCCCTCACCTTCTCGCCCTCTCGCCCTCTCGCCTTCGCCCTCGCCCTCACCTTCTTGCCCTCACCCCCGCCTTCGCCCTCGCCCTCACCTTCTTGCCCTCACCTTCTTGCCCTTGCCCTCGCCCTCACCTTCACCTTCACCTT